>BJKM01001189.1:0-75000 GCA_015082035.1 Chaenogobius annularis
TTTACCAACAGAAAAAAGAGCCGAGGAAAGTTCCATAAACAGCTCCACATCTCCACTTGACTGCCAAAGACGCCCACCGGCCCAACAAGCGTCCGCCTTTGTCCCCTCTGGACCCGTCTTTGTTCGGGACCGATCACTGTACGACCCAAATCGAGCGCCGTCACGGGCCCCTGAAGACGGAGCGCGTTTGATTTGTGGAGCGGTGACACGCGGGCCGGACGGGGGCCATTATCAGGGCTTTAACCTTCGTCAGACGCAGATAGCAGCGCGGCGCTTGAAATGCGGCCTCATTATCAGCGGCGGCGGATAAGATCGCTCACGGGCGGTTTCATGAAAGCTCCGCAAACACAAGAGCGCATTCTGAACGTCTTTAGTTATGGTGGGCCGTCATTTAGGTCATTTTACAGAGAAGGAGCAGCGAAAAGGCCAGATCGACTTCTACACTTAACTTTCTTGTGGATTTGTTGCTTGGTAACAGAGTTATTCTTACTTCATCACATCTACATTAAGTCAGAGTTCCAATCTCTTTTAGACCGGGTTCAGGCCTGGTTTGGTTTAGGCCTGGTCCATTTCACGTCCAAAGTAAACCAGGTCAAGTTTGGGATTTATTTGTATTTATTTATCCTTGTTCTCAAACTGGTTTTACTCTTCTTTGGAACCCGTCTTTCATGAATAGTTTTACACCAGTTTTACTCGTTTAGTCTTGGTTCAGCCCACATTTGGTCATCGTTTAGCTGAATGATTGTCACGTTAGTAAATCCAAATAAGGGAATGCGTTCGAGTCGTAACCAAGCACTCGCAAATTCCTTAGCGACGCTGCTTTTGAAGCGGCCCTCAAGTCGCCTCGTCACAGTCCAAACGCGGGATCATTTCATAACCTTTGGTCCAGCGCGATACTGTCACTGGACCATCTGCCGACAGTTGGGATGATTAACGAGGGGTCCGAGGTCCAGCGATTGTGATTGGATTAGCTACGACATCGTATACGTCCTCATCACTTTGGCTTCACGGCGCCGCGGGGACGAGCCGGGATGCTAACGCTAACAAACCCTCACTTTTAGAAGAAGAAGAAGAAGAAGAAGAAGAAGAAGAAGAAGAAGAAGAAGAAGAAGAAGAAGAAGAAGAAGAAGAAGAAGAAGAAGAAGAAGAAGAAGAAGAAGAAGAAGAAGAAGAAGAAGGAGAAGAAAGAAGCAAAGAACAAGAAGAAGAAGAAGAAGAACAAAGAACAAAACAAAAGAAAAGAGAAGAAGAAGAAAGAAGAAGGGATTGAGTTCAACACGCCAGAATCCGCGCTTCACTCTGGATGAGATTACCGCGGGTGAAGGGGCGGCTGGGGCGGTGTTGCGGCTGGGATGGAGATGGAGAGGGATGGGGTTGCAGACATCTCTTCATAAACGGATTAGGCTGGAGTGGTGTCGTCCTGGGGGCTCATGTGTTGCACTCTGTAAACAATTAGACAGAGCCATTGTTTCGCCGCGATCCGTCTGAGCCGGGGGGCAAGAGCGCCACCGCGCCGCCAAAAGCGGGCCGCGGAGAGACAGAAGAAAGCCGCCGCGGTCGAGTCTCTGGGGGCTCGCGGCACATCCATCATCCTCAAAGATGAAGATATGGCCGTTTTAATCGCGTTGGCCGTCTCCGGTTGCATTTTATGTTTCCGGGTCAAGCGAGGACGAAAGATGAGGGATTCTCAGACGCAAACACTTTCCAAAAGGTTTCTGCTTGAATCCGGGTTCAGAAGATCCCATTGGGTTCAAGTCTTTTGGGTTTCAGCCCTGAATGGGTTCAATCCGGTCTTTTGGGTTCAGCCCTTGAATCCGGGTTCAGAAGATCCCATTGGGTTCAAGTCTTTTGGGTTTCAGCTCTATTTGAAGGGTTTGTTTTGTCCTTGTTTAGTCCTGGTTAAGACCTAAATGGGACCATGGGTGAGTCCCTCTTTAGACCTGCTTTAGATCCATTTTTGTCTTTATTTTGCATTGTTTAATCCTAGTTTAGACCTGGTTTAGTCCTCGAGAGGCCCTGACAACACTGAAGAAGAGACTTGAAGATGATGAACAACAGAACAACCTTCTACGGAAGCGTTACCGGTTCAATCCTGGTCCAAGTCCTGAGTCAAGGCCTACTTTACTTTAAAACTAGTATTGAAAGTATTTAAGACGTGGTACTGACCGCTCTTAGTCATGCACAGTATTTGCCCTTTAGACATGGATCATAACCGGTTTAGTCCTGGCTTAGTTCCACATTCGACCGTGTTTAGTCCAGAATCTTTCCCGTTTTGCGTTCCATCGTCCAAAGAGAGTGTTTTTTGTAACGCTTGCAGCTGGAAAGATGATAACACTCATTTTTTATGCAAGACTAATCCTAAAATCCCAATCACAATGGGGGTTACCTGGGGCTGCCATTCCCAGACTATCTGGCACCTCCTCCGACAGGCCCCCCTCCATGTCAGGCTCGAGTTTGGATGAAAAATAGAAAATACGAATACATTTTATTTAAATGAGCTTCAGCGTTAGCCACATGCATTTTCTCTGCTCTGAGGCGGCTGCGGCGTGCCTGATGGTGGCGCTCCGTGTGAAATGAGAGACGAGGGCCCGGGAGCGCATGTGGTTGCCAGATTGGAGCGACATGATCTCGCGGAGGCCAAAAGGCGGAAAGACGATCAACATATTTCCACGTGTTGGAAACGTGCTGCGGAAACGCTTCACGCGGACGTTTCAGATGTTTCAGTCTTTTAGTCCTGGTTTGGTTTCCTGGTCCTTGGCTGGTTGTTAGATCATTTTGGTTTAGTCCTGGTTTGGTTTCCTGGTCCTTGGCTGGTTGTTAGATCATTTTGGTTTAGTCCTGGTTTAGACCTGGTAAAGTCCCTGTTTAGTCCTGAGCATTGAACCGGTTTGGGCAGTTAGTCCTGGTTTTGATCCTCAGACCTTTAATTGTGGAATGATTTGTTTTCATGTTTTGAATATTTTTATTCCAATTGAGTCCAAACTCCAAAGTGGTCCATGAGCACGACTGGGTTCAGAGTTAGGGGGGAGAAGGGTTCAAAGGTCATCATCTGGACACATACAAATATGATGATATTTTAGTGAAAACGGATTGAAACATTCATTTCTCGGGTTATTTGCTCCAAACATCTTAAATAACCCATAACTGACAGCCGGGGTCAGTCCAGAGCTCGGACCCCCAGGTTAAAGGTCTGCACTGGTCCAGATTTACGACACCGGGCTTGTCCTTAAGGGAATCTGACCTCGCCCCAGCGGCCAAAGAGCCATGTATTTGTGACCTTATTTGGTCGTTCTTTACTGTAACGTCGCCTTTTGAGCCGCTGTCTAAACGTCACATCGGGACGTGAGTGGATTTCCCCCGCGGACTTGGACCGCTGAAGAGCACCATATCATGGCTTTGTATGAACAACTCTGAAATGTTTTAGCTGAATGTTCTGTAGAAGGCCGGCGACCTCCAGGGGTCAGAGTTCAACATATTCGAGTCGCTTCTTAAAGTCGCTCTGCCCGTCTAAAATATGAGCGAAACAGAAAGTGGCTCGTTCTGAAAACTTTGAAGCGACACAAACATATTCGTCACTGAGTTGAGTTCATGAAGGCGTTTCACAAGCTAACTAGCATGCTAACTAGCATGCTAACTAGCATGCTAACTAGCATGCTAACTAGCGTTACTTCCTGGTTCGCGGGGTCATAGTTAGAAGCAGACAGCGCACAGCTTTGTGATTTTCACCCTGAAGCTCCTTTTGCCACGCCTCTTTATGGAGAGAACTGGAACAAACAGCTTTATCAGAGTATTCGAATATACTTACTGTTTTGGAATACTTTGAGCGAACTACTTGGACTGGACTTCTTTGCTCAATATTGCACACTTAGGGCACTGTAACTGTATTGCCATGACAACAGTGAACCCAAACATTTACCTCCATTTCTCCGTCTGCGTCGCACCGAAACCTGACCTCCCGCTGTAGAGTCGGGTCTGCGGAGCGGCGGAACGTGAGCAGGCGTTCAGAAACCCTCATAAATCTAGCACAATAAAAGTGTAATGCTCTGTCTGGATCTGCACCCAGAGAGACGGGCGCAGATGACTGCCACGGGATTACCACGGAAACCCGACCTCGCAAAGCCCCACCAGGGCATTAGCCACACCAACGCCAGTAAGTCCACAGTTATTCTGCCTCACGCACACGCACGTGCACACACACACAACCACACCACAACCACACGCACACAACCACACGCACACAACCACACACACATGTACACACACATACAAACAACCACACACACACATCCACACACACACAACCACACACACACAACCACTCACGAACATTCATCTTTTCAATGTGTTCATATGTTTTCTGCACACACACATCATACACACACGACACATATCAACCTTTAGCGAACCCCACACGCACATGCACCATCACACAACCACACACAACAACCACAATGCCACACAAACATCGCACTCCACAACCACACACGAACACGCACACACACCCACCCCACACACACACAACCACACACACACACAACCAACCGCACATCAACCACACACACATGTACACACACAAGCAAACAAGCACACACATGTGCTTTGCACAACCACTCACGAACATACGCACACACACATACACACAACACACACACACACACAACACGACCACACACGCACATGCACACACATTTCAACCATCACAAACAATCAACCACACTACACCAACCACACACAAACACGAACACACGCACACACACACATACACACACATATACACACGTACACACACACAACCACACACACAATCACCACACGCACACACCACAAAACGAACACGCTACTACATTCAGTTTTATCACTACATACACACACACACACACATTAGACCACACACCGCACATGCAATCGACTCACACAACCACATCACACACAATCCACATGCACACATATTTTGAACCACACGCCACACCACACACGACACGCACACACACACACAACCACAACACACTACTACACATTTACTTCATTATCACAACACACGCACACAACCACACACATCAGTCACACACAAGCACACAAAGCACACGCACATCAACTCACACACGAACCCAGGCACATTTTCACACATACACACACACACATCACTCAACCATGATCCACCGCACATGGCACCACACCACAACCACAAACACAACCACACACACACAAGCCCGAGCCACAACCACTACTCACTGATAACACAGCACACACACACATAGACACAATACTCGCACAACACCATCCACGACACACACGCACTGCACACACACACAACCACACACACACATACCACATTTGTTGGTATTATTCCACACAAACCCACACGATACACGCACACACACACACACCAACACTGTATTCACACAACCACACGCACACACCACACACACATGTACATCACAATACCACACAACCACACACAACACAACCACATTCACACACAACCACACACACACAACCACATCACAAATCATATTCAACCATTTCTCACAACATACCACATATCACACGAACACGCACACACAACACATACACACACAGCAACCACTGACCCACACAGCACAATGCACACACACACAAACCACACACACACAACCGCATCGCACACAAACCACATTACACACAACAATGTAACACATCATCACACAACCACACTGCACACAACCATACACACACATGACACACACAACACAGTATCACCACTAACAGTTGCACTACAACCACAGTCGCACACAACCACACACACAATGTTAGCATCACACATACTTTAACAACCACACAACATCACACACATGTTATTCATCCACACACACACCAACACATATTGTACGCACACAACTACACGCACTAACAACCACCACGACAATCCACTATTTTTTTTTGTACGCACCGAACCACACAGCGAACCGCACAACACATACACAACACACGTGCAATACACACATTACACACACGCACATGCACACACATTTTGTCCAGAGGGTCCGCCTCACACACACAACACTTTGTCCTAGAGGGTCCGTCCATCCACACACATCACACTTTGTCCAGAGGGGCGCCTTCAACACACACACACACCGCTTTGTTCCAGAGGGTTCCGCCTCACACAAGTTATTCACAACCAGCTTTTGTCCAGAGGGTCCGCCTCACACAACAGCACACATCTTGTTCACACACTTTGTCCAAGGGTCGCGCTCCTCATCACACACACATAATTACACTTTTGTCCGAGGTCGCGCTCTTCACACACACACACAACACACACACTTTTTGGTCCAGAGGTTTTCCCCGCCTCATCACACACACTACATACTTGTCCAGTATAGGATCCGCCCTTCACCACACTCCACACATCACATCTTTACAGCAATGATGGTGTTTTATTTTTTTATTTATCACTTTTGTCCAGCGGGTCGCGCTACACATTTATTCAACACAGTCTTTGTCCAGAGGATGCCGCCCTACACTATCTCACAACACACACACACTTTGTCCAGAGGGTCCGCCTACACACTACACACCTCACTCTCTTGTCCAGAGATCCGCCTCACACTACTCACACACACACACATGACACTTTGTCCAGCGGGTCCGTCTCACACACACATCACCACACAACACCACTTTGTCCAAGGTCCCGCCTCACAAATTCACAACCACACACACACTTTGTCCAGTAGGGTCCGCCTTCTACACACACACACACTTTGTCCAGAGTGTCCGTCTCAGCAGAAGTATATGATAAACCTTCAGTACCAAGCCATTTTCACACAAGTGTGGCCTGCGGTCAATACGGCTGAGCACACGGGGATCGACCTCTGGCAGAGGACGCCACGAGAAAGGAGTGGAGAAGCCTGATGACACTTTCCATTGGGTCCTGGCCATTTTTGAAACGTCCTCGATGGCGGAAACAAAATGAAACAATGGAGGCGTGTTTTCTTCATATTTGCGCGTCATCATTTTCATCGTTATTTTTGTCTAATTACAGACGATTAAATACGTGGCTTCAATTCACACAACAACAAGACCCTCACTTTTCGATCCCATAATAGTCTGGACTCTGAAGTTCCTGACAGCAGGATTTTGTTGCACTAAGCGATCATGGAGTTAAGGTTTTATTGTCCCCTTGAAGGGAAATGGTCCTCTCATTTGAACCCATTCTTCAACGGGGAACTGTCGGACCAGTGGTCCCAGCCACACATCTTGGTCTAGTCTTGGTCTAGTCTTGGTCTAGTCTTGGTCTAGTCTTGGCTTAGTCTGGTCTAGACCTGAGTGGATGCCTCGGAGGACGACAGGGTTCATGTTCAGACTGGAGGATTATCTACTGAACTGTACGTATCAGTGATACGTACAGTTCCAGAGAGCTAACCTCGGTAAACGTATCAGTGATGTCCATTTAGACCGGTGTTGGAGCTAACCTCTAAACGTTGTGCGCTGACATCGACTACTTTTAGGGCGTGTTTTGTTAGCGCTGGTATAATTCAGACCCTGATGGATTCTCTCCAGAGGATGCTTGTCTCCATGGGGACGTAGCTTCGCCTGGAATGTCCCAAAGGGTGCATTTATTTACTCGATTTGAAGTGTTTTAATTTGCCCTCCAGGCTCCTCCCCTTCTTGTTCACTGTTCACGTTTAACTCCTAGCCCCTCCCCTTTCTTTCTTTCTTCCTGGCTCCTCCCCCTTCTCCTTCTCTCCTTCCTCCTGGCTCCTCCCCCTTCTCCTTCTCTCCTTCCTCCTGGCTCCTCCCTTCCTCCTGGCTCCTCCCCTCCCTTCCTCCTGGCTCCTCCCCCTTCTCTCCTTCCTCCTAGCTCCTCCCCCTTCTCTCCTTCCTCCCGGCTCCTCCCCCTTCTCCTTCTATCCTTCCTCCTGGCTCTCCCCCCTGGCTCCTCCCCTTCTCCTCTCCTTCCTCCTGGCTCCTCTCCTTCTCCTTCTCCTTCCGCCTCCCCTTCTCCTTACCCTTCCTCCTGGCTCCTCCCCTTCTCTCCTTCCTCCTTCCTCCTGGCTCCTCCCTTCTCCTCTCCTCCTCCTGGCTCTCCCTTCTCCTTCTCTCCTTCCTCCTCCCCTTCTCCTGGCTCCTCCCCTTCTCCCTTCCTCCTGGGCTCCCTCCCCTCCTCTGCCCTTGGGTGGCCCGCCTGTAGTGTGTGTCTTTTTTCTCATCTTTTATCACTCGTTTCGATGGGTGAAAAGTGCGTCCCATGAATTGTGCGGCGGGGCCAGCACAGGGTCATGCAGAACGCAGGTCGATGCCGCTGGTTGGATCGGAGAAGGAATGCTTTCTAAACACCTTATAGATTTAAAGACGGTTCCTTAACGATGTCGAATGAACCCCGATTGTTTTGTCCAGGTTCAAATAAACGGAAATCTAGAGCAAAATGTCAATCATTCTTTTTATAGAAATAGAAACTTGTTGAATAAAGGTTATGATCGACCTTTGTTTCTTAAGAACAACAAATATTTAAATATCTGAGACAGTTTGTTTGATAAAAACCATAAGAAAAAACGGTTCCACAGAGAGAAAACCAACTGCACGCTCTCGTTCATGGATTCAACATCAGAGAAAAGGACCCAGGCAAAATGGGGCCGCACAGACCAGTGAATGGGGCCGGCACAGACCAGTGAAGGGGGCCGACACAGACCAGTGAAGGGCCGGCACAGACCAGTGAAGGGGCCGGCACAAAGCAGGTGAACAGCAGGTTGACGTCGTGTAAAGGGCCGCACAGACCAGGAATGGGCCGCACAAAAGCAGTGAACATGACGTTGGTGTAAAGGGCCGGCACAAACGAGTGAACAGGTGACCGTCGTTGTAAAGGGGCCGGACAAACGATGTGCTCGTGAACAGGTGACGTCGTTAAAAGGGCCGGGCCACAGACCACTGAAGGGGGCCGCACAGACCCAAGTGAACAGACGTCGTGTAAAGCGGCCGCACAGACCAGTGAACGGGCCGCCCAAAGCAGTGAAGGGCCGACAGGACCAGTGAACAGGTGACGTCGTGTAAAAGGGCCGGCACAGACCGTGAAGGGGCCGGCACCAAAGCAGTGAAGGGGCCGCACAGACCAGTGCAAGGGGCCGGCACCAAAGCAGTGAACAGAGGTGACGTTGTGTAAGGGGCACGGCACAAAGAAGTGAACACGCGTGACGTTGGTGTAAAGGGCCCGGCACAAACGACGGTGAACAGGTTTGACTCGTGTAAAGGGGCCGCACAACCAGTGAAGGGGCCGGCACAGACCAGTGAACAGGTGACGTCGTGGTAAGGGCCGCACGAAACCAGTGAAGGCCGCGCCACAGAACCAGTGAAGGGGTGTGTAAAGGGCCGGCACAAAGCAGTGAACAGTGACAGTTGTGTTAAAGGGGCCGGCACCAAGCAAGTTGAACAGGTGAAACGTCATGTAAAGGGCCGCGCACAAACCAGTGAAGGGCCGCCACAGAGCCAGTGAAGGGGACGCACAAAGCCAGAGAGGCGAGATCTTAAAAAAGGATTTAAGATGATTTCAAATTTATCGAAGCTAAAGCGTCAACGGTGTCGAAAGAACGGATTCAGGTAAAAGAAGACCACCGCAGACAGAAAGAAACAGTCCAGTGAAGTTAACCCGGACTCACCAGCCTGGTTGTGCGTCACGTGTCACCTGACCACAGCCTGCTCCGGCCCGGGACTCTGCGGCGAGAACCCGTTGGACGGCCCACACTTCGAAGGGTAGTTGGTGTGGGCCTGGAGCTCGGGTGTAGGCCACGCGCGTGAGAGCGGAAGGCTGAGCTCCTGGGGCTGAAGTGCCGCCGGTTCCCACACGGCTGACAGACGCGGCCGTCCGGACCGGCCAGCGTTGACCACAACCACGCTTGTAGCTCAGGTCCGGGCCGCCCGCCGGAGCTGTTTGCGGCGCCCGTCCAGCCCAGGGTCACCGAGGTCTCGTTCACGTTGGAGATCAGGATTGCAGCGGCGTCTTAGTGAGGCTGGCGGGGTGGCACAAGAAGACGTTTAACAGGTCATTTACAGCTGCACATCTGGTTGAATTCTGAAAACATAAAAGTTCTTCTGACGATCGTGTTCACGGCGTCAGTGTTTATGGAACTTATATAACAGAAGACGAGCAGCTCTGATCGTTTCAAGCTTTAAGACCCTTGGGACCACACGGGTTTCCTCGTGTTTCCTTTTATTGTCCCTTTGTTACTGACGCGGCGGATCCGTTTCCTCTCGTTAATTCAGGAAGGTAAATGTGCCTCTAATACACAACCACGACTGAGAAGTCTGTGGTCCAGTCCTGGTTAGTCCTGCTTTAGACCTGTTAGACTGGTTTAGACTGGTTAACCTGGTTAGACCTGGTTTAGACCTGGTTTAGTCATGGTTTAGTCCTGGTTTAGACATGGTTTAGTGGGTTTAGTCCTGGTTAGACATGGTAGTCCTGTTTGGACCGGTTTAGACCGCTTTAGACCTGGTTTAGTCCTGCTTTAGACCTGGGTTTAGACCTGTTTAAACCTGGTTAGTCCTGTTTGGACCTGGGTTTAGTCATGTTTAGACCTGGTTAAACCTGGTTAGTTCCTGGTTTAGACCCGGTTTAAACCTGGTTTAGTTCCTTGCGGTTGGACCTGGTTAGACCTGCTTTAGACCTGGTTTACAGTTTCCTGCTTGGACCTGGTTTCAGTCCT
This sequence comes from Chaenogobius annularis, assembly GCA_015082035.1. Lineage (NCBI taxonomy): Eukaryota > Metazoa > Chordata > Actinopteri > Gobiiformes > Gobiidae > Chaenogobius > Chaenogobius annularis. The sequence goes on from BJKM01001189.1 coordinate 10,680, forward strand.
GGTTTGCGACCTGGTTTAACCTGGTTAAACCTGGTGTTTAGTCCTGGTTTGGACCTGTTTAGTCCTGAGTTTGGACCTGGTTAGACCTGGTTTAAACCCTGTTAGTCCTGGTTTAGACCTGTTTAGTTCTGCTTTAGAACCTGTTTTAGACCTGTGCCAGACCTGGTTTAACCTGGTTTAGTTCTGCTTTAACCTGTTTAGTCCTTGCTTTAGACCTGGTTAGACCTAGTTTTAAACCTGGTTTATCCTGGTTTGACCTGGTTTAGTCATGGTTTAGTCCTGGTTTAGACCTGGTTTAGTCCCTGTTTAGTCCTGGGTTTAGACCTGTTTAGTCCTGGTTTGGACCTGGTTGTAAACCTGGTTTGAGTCCTGGTTTGACCTGCGTTTAGAACTGCCTTTAGACCTGGTTTAGCACCTGGTTTAAACCTGTGGTTTAGTCTGTTTGGACCCTGGTTTAGACCTGGTTTTAAACCTGGTTTACATCCTGGTTTAGACCTGGTTTAGTTCCTGCTTAGACCTGGTTTAGTTGCCTCTTAGACCTGGGTTAGTCATGGTTAGTCCCTGGTTTAGACCTGGTTTAGTCCTGGTTTAGTCCCTGGTTATCCTGGTTTAAACCTGGTTTAGTCCCTGTTGGACCTGGTTTTAGTCCTGGTTTAGACAGGGTTTAAACCTGGGGTTTAGTCCTGGTTTAGTCCTGTTTAGACCTGGTTTAGACCCTGGTTTAACCTGGTTTAGTCCTGGTTTGAAACCTGGTTTAGTCATGGTTTAGTCACTGGTTTAGACATGGTTTAGGTTTTCTGGTTTAGTCCTGGTTTAGAAGTGGTTTTAGAGCTGGTTTAGTTCCTGGTTTAGAACCTGGTTTAGACTGGTTTAGAGCTGGTTTAGAGCTGGTTTAGACCTGTTTAGAGTGTTTAGAGCTGTTAGTCCTTAGAAGTGGTTTAGCCTGGTTTAGAGCTGGTTTAGAGGCTGGTTAGACCTGTTTTAGAGCTTGGTTTAGACCTGGTTTAGACCTGGTTTAAGAAGCTGGTTCAGACTGGTTTAGTCTGGTTAGTTTAGCTGGTTTAGAGCTGGTTTAGTCCTGGTTTAGCGACTGGTTTAGCTGGTTTTAGACATGGTTTAGACCTGGTTTAGACTGGTTTAGACCTGGTTTAACAGACTGGTTTAGAGCCTGGTTCGTCCTGGTTTAGACCTGGTTTAGAGCTGGTTTAAGCTGGTTTAGTATCCTGGTTTGGACCGTGACATGGTGCAGACTTTCCAACACATTTCGTCCAATCAAATGCCGGTGTCTTTGTTGTAATGAATCTGTTTGTTTTGAACATAATGACTCTCTCTCTTCTCCTCTTGTTCCTCCCCATGTTACCTCTTGCTCGCTCCGCCCCTCTGCTCGCCCCGCCCGCCCCTCGCTCGCCCCTCGCTCGCCCTCGCTTCGCCCCCTCGGCTCGCCCCTCTGCCCGCCCCTCGCCCGCCCCTCGCTCTAATGAAGTGCACACGAGTCGCCGAGAGCGATCGATGGCGGGTGAAAAATGAAAACCGGCGGCGCGCGTACGAATCAGTTCATAACGAAATGAATTATGAGTGTTATTTTGGAGGAGCGGCGGCAACCTGACGGATTATCACAGTGTAACCGGGGGCAACAAGGGTGGGGGAGGGCAGAGCGGTCGTCCTGGGACACGGTGTTATTGACGCAGATAAGTGCAGAAATGTGCCCATGATGATCCTCATAGGGACAGGGTTGGTGCAGATAAACTGATTCGTCTTTCGTTAGTTAGAGTTAGTTTAGTCCTGGTTAATTCCACGTAGACCTGGTTTAGTATTGGCCTTATATTCATCCTGTTTGTTTAAAATTACATAAACATCAAGCGCAGAAACCACGACCCAGAGATTTTGTGTGGGATTCAGCCGTTTGAATGGACAGGTCTTAAAGAGACAGAGGGGGCGCCAGTGGAGAGAGAAATTAGCAGTTTTTCGTACATTCAGTTTGTATCCAGACATTGGCCCCAATATCAAGGAGGAAATGCATTAGACGGACACTAGGACGACATTAGGACGGACACTAGGACGGACACTAGGGACGGACACTGGGGACGGACACTGGGGACGGACACTGGGAACGGACACTAGGGACGGACATTAGGGACGCGACCCTAGGACGGACATAGGGCGGACACTAGGGACGGACATTAGGGACACGACACTTAGGACGCGACATTAGGACAGACATTAGGACGACATTGGACCGGACACTAGGGACGGACATTGGGGACGGACATTGCGGACGACATTAGGGACACATTAGGGTAAGGACATTAGGGCATGGACATTCAGGATGGACATTAGGACGGACACCAGGGACGGACATTAGGGAAGGACATTAGGACGACTATAGGACGGACATTAGGGACGGACATTAGGAAGGACATAGGGATGGACATTCAGGATGACATTAGGGACGGACACCGACGCAAAGGGAAGGAGGACATTAGGAAGGAACTAGGAGGACATAGGGACGGACATTAGGACGGACATAGGACGAATTAGACGGACATTAGGACGACACTAGGACGGACATAGGGACGGACATTAGGGACGACATTAGGGACGGACATTAGGACGGACACTAGGGAACATCTAGGGACGGACATTAGGGACGGACACTAGGGAACGACACTTAGGACGGACATTAGGGACGACACTAGGACGGACACTAGGGACGGACATTAGGAGACGGACACTGGGGACGACCACTGGGGACGGACACTGGGGACGGACATTAGGGACGCGACACTAGGACGGACATTAGGGCACGGACACTAGGACGGACACTAGGCGGACAAGCTAGGACTAAGAGGGAAGGACATTAGGCATGGACATTCAGGATGGACATTAGGACGGACACCAGGGACGGACATTGAGGAAGGACATTAGGACGGACATTAGGGACGGACATTAGGGACGACATTAGGAAGGACATTAGGGACGGACACTTAGAGGACGGACATTAGGACGGACACTAGGACGGACATTAGGGACGGACACTTAGGACGGACATTAGGACGGACATTGGGACGGACATTAGAGGACGGACATAGGAGAGGGACATTAGGGATGGACATCAGAGGACATTAGGAACGGACACCAGGGACGGACATTAGGGACAGACATATTAGGACGGACATTAGGGACGACATTAGGGACGAGACATTAGGAAGGACATTAGGGAACGCGACACTAGGACAGACATTAGGGAAGACATTTAGGGACGGACACTAGGACGGACATTAGGAAGGACATTAGGGCGGACATTAGGGACGGACACTAGGGACGGACATTAGGAAGACATTAGACGACATTAGGACGGACACGGACGGACATTAGGACGGACATTAGGACGGACACTAGGACAGACTTAGGGACGGACATTCGGACGACATCAGGATGGACATTTAGGATGACACTAGGGACAGACATTAGGCATGACATTAGGATGGACACTAGGGATGGACATTAGGGATGGACAATGGTTCCAAGTGCAGATGAACAACAGAGGGGACCAAACACTGCCCTTGGGGCACACCTCTCTCCAGAGTCAGTGAATCTGTCATTATTCATTTGAATTTTGAATTCATTGATTTTGAACCGCTGTAAAGATCATTTATGATGAAAATCATCCATTTTAAAATAAAATAAAATCCAAACAACAGCGTCCAGACTTATTATTACTCTTGTGTAATGGTTTATTTAGTCCTGTTTAAGTCCTGGTTTAGTTCTGGGTTTTATTGTTTTAAATCCTGGTTTAGTCTTGGTTTAGTCCCATGGTTTTGTCCCGGTAAAAGAACTGATCAGGTTCTGGTTTAATCCAAGAATAACCCTGAGTACATAGAAAGACCTGTTTTAGTCCTTTTAGTCCTGGTTAAATCAGGATTTAGTCCTAGTATGGACCTAGTGTAGTCCTGGTTAACTCCAAATACATAGCACCAGACCAGCACCAGCACCAGCCCACCAGCACCAGCCCCAGCAACAGACCAGGACCAGGACCCAGGACCAGGACCAGGACCAGACCAGGCCAAAGTGAACAATCCCAGACTCAAACCAGGTCTGACTGCGACTACCAGTTCCAAAACCGTTTCTGCCCAAACAAAAGCCCTTGTGTGTCTTTAACTGAGAGAAGTTGGACAGCCGTCCCTTTATCCCGTCCTCTGGCTCCGCCACTCTCATTCATGTCTTCAAACCGCAAAGAAAACTGGGAAACTGGGGAAACTGGGGAAAACTGGGAAAAAACTGGGGAAAAACTGGGAAAAACTGGGAAAAACTGGGAAAAACTGGGAAAACTGGGGAAAACTGGGAAAAACTGGGAAAAACTACGAAAAAACTGGGGGGAAAAACTGGGGGAAAACTGGAGAAAAACTTGAATCAGGAAGTCCGTCGCCCCAAAATGGAAGATCATGACTTATTTATGAGTTCAATGTGCAGTCAGCTGCTCCTGTGACACACACACTTGTTACACACAAACTGTTCACACCACACACACTCTTACACACAACTGTTCAACACACACACACTTTACACACAACTGTTCAACACACACACACTTTACACACAACTGTTCAACACACACACACTTTATACACAAGTTCAAACACACACACCACACCACACGCTTTACACACAAACTGTCAACACACACACACTTTACACACAACTGTTCGACACAAACCGTCACGCAACTGTTTGACACACAAACACTTTACACACAACTGTTCGACACAAAACGCTACACAACGGTTCGACACACAAACTGTTCGACACACAAACTGTCGACACACAACTGTGCGACAAAACAACCTGTGCGACACACAAATTGTATGACACACAAACGACCACACAACTGTGCGACACAAACGACCACACAACTGTGCGACACAAAACGACACACAACTGTTCGACACACGCTGTTCGACAACACAACTGTTCGACACACAACTGTGCGACACCACAACTGTGCACACACAACTGTGCGACACGCAAACGACACAACTGTGCGACACACAAACAAACACACAACTCGTTCACCACACAACTGTTCGACTACACCAACTGTTCGCACACACAACGCGTGCGACACACAACTGTGCCACACACAACTGTGCCACACACAAATACACACAAACTGTAAAAAGACCAAACAACTTCGACACACAAACGACCCACACAACTGTGCACACACACAAATGACACCAACTGTCGACACACAAACGACACACAAACTGTGACACAACACAACAAACGACACACAACTGTGCGGACACACAAACGACACACAACTGTGGCCACCACCAAAACGACACCACAACTGCTGCCACACATAAACAACTGTGCGACACACAAACGACACACAACTGTGCAACACACAACTGTGCAACACACAACTGTGCAACACACAACTGTGCGAGTTGCAGTTCATTTCTTTCAGCTCGATTTCTAACTCGAGAGCGTTTTGCAGCAAATAAAGGCCCAAAAAAGGTGAACTCTAAAAGTGAGTGGTTTTGACAGCGGTGGGCCGTGGGACGGGGGCCGTGGGACGGGGGCCGTGGGCCACGGGCCGCGGGACGGGGGCCGCGGGACGGGGGCCGCGGGACGGGGGCCGTCGCACTCGGGTGAAATTACATCCTCGGAATAATCAGGATCTTTAGGCGAGATTCGTTTGCAAACTGATTAAAAACAGTTTCCGTTTGACCTTTTCGAGGTCGAGGTCAAGGACGAAATGACAGATTTGAAATGTTTGAGTCATTTTTGGGGTAAAAAAGGAATGTGGACGGATGATGTCACAGTCACATGACCCTGGGCTATACTAACACGAATGTACTACTATACTACTATACTAAGTACAAATGAAAGTACTCATGAAAGTGTGTAAATCCACATTGTCGCACAATGAAACCAACAATGGACGACATTTTCATCAGCGAAAAAGTGAATCCAACATTTGGATGGATCGAAATGAGGAAAACCCAAAACAAACGCCTTTCACTCCAAAAGGCGCGTATCTTCTGGTTCAGGGGTAAATGATCGTTGCCTAAATCACGCTACAACTCCCAGAGCAGCGCAAATACTAGAATAACATTAGCTTGTGTTTGTAAGAACTTCAGAACCAGATCCCACGTCCCAAACGAGCCTCCGCGACGCGCCCGCTGTGAGTGACAGCGGTAACGACACGCGGCTGGAAACTCGCAGACGGAGAACAGCAGACGACAGACGGGTTCAGAGGTCAAGGGTCGCTGGGAGAGTTCCCCTGCGCGGCGGTGGAGCTGAAGCGTCGGCGTAATAAGCTTTGGCAGCTGTTGCTCGCAGCAGCCGCGCGCTAATGCCGCGCGCTAATGCCGCGCGCTAATGCCGCGCGCTAATGCCGCTCTGATTAAACCGGCTGGTCATCGGATACACCGGATCTGCTCACTCCAAGTATTATTCATATTTGGCTCTGGACGTGTGTGATGACTCCACCGGGTTTGGACCTCATGCTCGGCGCGGAGGGCAAACGCCTTCAGGGAAGTCAGACAACACTTCGTGAACGGGTTCGGATCGGACGGCGTCTTTGGAAACGTGGTGAGTCCGTTTGGAAACAGGGAGCAGGACCACCGCTCCTGTCTTACTCCAAAGATCACATACTCCTCAAACATCTGCCGAGCTTCTCGAAGTCGCGGCTTAAACGTTCTGTCCGAGTCACAATGAAGTCGTCGCTCAACAAAACGCATCATCGACTGAGACAGACAAAACATGTCGCGACGGCCGATGGTCGCGCTTTGGGACGTTCCCGTTGGGTTTAGGGCACGTTAAAACCCGAGTCAGAAGAGGCAGGTGTTTGGAACGATATGAAGAAGGTGAACGACCTGAAGTAATGGTGCTTATCCTCAGCCACAAGTCCATTTACAGCTGACTAAAGTAAAATAAGTGGAATAAGGAAAAGCTGTGGGTAAAACTGTAGCTGATGCTGTGAATGCCCACCACAGATGAACTTCAGAGGGAGAAACATCATGAATTCTCAAACGATGACTAAAAGTGGATTTGATCCTGATGTTTTCGTTGGAAGACAAATGAACAAAAGTCTAAACTCGATCCGAGTTCCACGTTTCAGTCCCAGAGGAGACATTTTCTAGTAGAAGAATGGATTTTTGAGGCCTAAAACTAAAACAAAAAAAAGATTTGAATAAATATTGACAAAAACTAAAACAATTTGAGTCAAAACTGACTTAAATGTGAAGTCAAAATGGACCTGATTTCAAATAAAGACTAAACCATTCCAGATTGTCCCGAGGTCAGTCTCGGCAGGAAATGTGAACGTCTCTGAACTTCTTCTAAACCTGTGAGGACTCATCTCCAGGCCTGTTGCCAGGTTACAACAGGCCTGGAGAAGAACCTTCAAACATGACCTTTACGTAGAAAGGGCGCTCGGACAGGTCCTTACGTGTGCAGGGCATCGAGGCCGGGTCCGTCTCCGAGCGGAAGAAGCCTTTGTCACAGACGCAGGACGTGGACCCTTCTCTGGTGGAGTAACTGTGAGGTGGGCACTTCAGGCACGGCCCGTCGGAGGCCAAGGCGCGGTACGAGCCGATCTTACAAGCTGCAAGAAACAAAAGAGGGTTAGATTACATTTGGATGGTTTTAGAGTCACTTCCACCGCCGAGGGTCAGGCTGCTCTATAGCGCCGCCTGGAGACCAGAATGTGTGACACTGTTGATCCTCAAGCGCCATACAAACATCTGGCCCACAAAGGCTGATGATTTATTTAAGTCCACATTCGAGAATCGGCCGTGACGAAGACGAGGTTGAAGAGAACGAGAGAGACTTAAATGAGGACTGAGTCAGAAGACGTCCTCAACAGAAGACGTCCTTGGAGACAAACCCAGACCGCTTTCAAAGACCAACACAACCAGACTAAGGGTCCGGAAAACAAATATTTATGGTTCATACTTACCTCTGAAACCACTTAACAAACAAATGTGACTGCACCCGGCCCGCCCGCTGCACCCGGCCCGCCCGCTGCACCCGGCCCGCCCGCTGCACCCGGCCCGCCCGCCAGTGCACTCGCCCGCAGCTGCACCCGGCCCGCCCGCTGCACCGGGCGCCCGCCCTCTGCACCGGCCCGCCCGCTGCACCCGGCCCGCCCGCTGCACCCGGCCCGCCCGCTGCACTTGGCCCGCCTCTGCACCCGGCCCGCCCTCGCACCCGGCCCGCCCTCTGCACCCGCCGCGCCCGCCCGCTGCACCCGGCCCGCCCTCTGCCATCCGGCCGCCCGCTGCACCCGGCCCGCCCGCTGCACCCGGCCCGCCCTCTGCACCCGGTCCGCCGCTCTGCACCCGGCCCGCCCTCTGCACCCGCCCGCCCGCTGCACCCGGCCCGCCCGCTGCACCCGGCCCGCCCGCTGCAGCCCCGGCCCGCCGCTGCACTTGGCCCGCCCTGCTGCACCCGCCCGCCTCTGCACCGGCCCGCCCTCTGCACCCGGCCCGCGCCTCTGCACCCGGCCCGCCCGCTGCACCCGGCCCGCCTCGCACCCGTGCGACTTGGCCCGCTCTCCTTATTTTCTCTTCTGAAGCGTCCAAAGCACACGCCCCGGCAGCCGGCCCGGCCTCAGCCGGCCCGGCCGCCGGCCTCAGCCGGCCCGGCCTCAGCCGCCCGGCCTCAGCCGGCCCTCAGCCGGCCCTCCTGAGCCACTAAACCAAGGGACACTTTTAGTACTTCTGGCTTCTCTGACTGACGGCTTGATTGGGCCGATCGTTTTACAGGGGGTTTCTCCGGCTCGTCCATGAGGGGCTTCCATTTCACTCCCAAGCGCTAAACCAGAAGGACGCACCAACAGGACCATTCTTGGACGGTGGAAACAGATGCAGCTGTGATTGGACAGAATCAGCTGTCAATCAGGAAGTGTGTCACAGCGGCCAATCGAGTATGAGGCGTTTGCTCGTTATCAGGGTCAAACCAGAGGTCAGTACTTTTCCTCTTCAGTAACGATCAGAACACCAGCAGGAGGCCGGTCCACGTTTAGTCCTGACTCTGGCACCAGCAGGAGCCGGTCCACACGTTTAGTCCTGACTCTGGCACCAGCAGGAGGCCGGTCCACGTTTAGTCCTGACTCTGGCACCAGCAGGAGGCCGGTCCACGTTTAGTCCTGACTCTGGCACCAGCAGGAGGCCGGTCCACGTTTAGTCCTGACTCTGGCACCAGCAGGAGGCCGGCCCACGTTTAGTCCTGACTCTGGCACAGCAGGAGGCCGGCCCATGTTTAGTCCTGACTCTGGCACCAGCAGGAGGCCGGCCCATGTTTAGTCCTGACTCTGGCACCAGCAGGAGGCCGGTCCATGTTTAGTCCAGACTCTGGCACAAGCAGGAGGCCGGTCCATGTTTAGTCCAGACTGGCACCAGCAGGAGGCCGCCATGTTTAGTCCTGACTCTGGCACCAGCAGGAGGCCGTCCATGTTTAGTCCTGACTCTGGCACCAGCAGAGGCCGGTCCATGGTTAGTCCCTGCTCGGCACCAGCAGGAGGCCGGTCCATGTTTAGTCCTTTCCCTGGCACCAGCAGGAGGCCGGTCCATGTTTAGTCCTGACTTGGCACCAGCAGGAGGCCGGTCCATGGTTAGTCCTGACTCTGCACCAAGCAGGAGGCCGGTCCATGTTTAGTCCTGACTCTGGCCCAAGCAGGAGGCGGTCCATGGTTAGTCCTGACTCTGCACAAGCAGGAGGCGTTCCAATGGTTAGTCCTGACTCCTGGCACCAGCAGGAGGCCGTTCCATGTTTAGTCCTGATCCTGGCACCAGCAGGAGGCCGGCCCATGGTTAGTCCTGACTTGGCACCAGCAGAGGCGGCCCATGTTAAGTTCTGTCCTGGCACCAGCAGGAGGCCGGTCCATGGTTACCTTGACTCTGGCACCAGCAGGAGGCCGGCCCATGGTTAGTCCTGACTGGCACAAGCAGGAGGCCCTCTGTCAGAGCGCTAAAACAAACGCCCACAAACATTCTCCTCACTTCAGTCACTTTCCACGCCGCGGTGGCGACCGGGTCTCGCAGTAACAACAACGGCTCCACAACACGCTCTCACACACAAACGGCAGAAGAAACCCACAGGCCGTAAAACCGCCTCTAATAAACTTCTGTGCCCTGGAGACTGGCCTCTGCCGCGGCTGGATTAGCGCCGGGCTAGCTGCGACCTGCTGAGCCACTCTATAGAGCAGTCCCAGTCCCATCAATCGGCGGCGCAAATCCGGCAGCCTGCTTCGCTTGCTAACGCTTAAGCTAAGGGGCCTCTTTGATGTGGAACTACGGGGGTCCGTGAAGAATCCAGCCTTAAAAGAAAAGAGATTAGACGGGAGGTGCTTTGTGCTATCGCTCAATCTCCCAAGCAATCAGCGGACGCACTTAGCATGAGCAGGGACAGGGAAGACCAAGGATTAGCCCGCATTGTTTGAGAGGTTCGGACCCCTGCAGGCGACCAGAGGCGGGGTGTGTTATCGTTACGGTTTGGGACAAGTGCGCGAGCAGGAAAGTGTCTCCATCTGAAAGGAGGGTCAACCACATGTCAAAGAAAGGTGCCCTGTTTGGCTAAGTCAGAGGGGGCGTTAATTGAGACGCATGGTTCACAGGCGACGGGCCGAAGCTGTTTGAAAGAGACCCGCAGACAGGGATGTGGGACCTGTGGCGGATAGGGCATTTCCAACCGGATCGTGCATTTCCAACCGGACGTGGTATTCACCGGATCGTGGTATTTCCAACCGGATCGTCAAACCGGATCGTGGCATTTGCAACCGGATCGTGGCATTTGCAACCGGATCATGGCATTTGCAACCGGATCGTGGCATTTCCAACCGGATGGGTATTTCCACCGACGATTTCCAACGGATCGTGGTATTTCAACCATCCAGGATCGTGGCATTTCAACCGGATCGTGGATTCAAAACCTCTGGCATGCACCGGATCGTGGCATTTCCAACCGGATCGTGGTATTTCCAACGGATCGTGGCATTTCCAACCGGATCGTGGATTTCAACCGGATTCGTGATTTCCAACCGGATCATGGATTTCCAAACGGATCGTGGCATTTCCAACCGGATCGTGGCATTTCCAAACGGCAATAATGATTTAGCGGCTCTACAAAGACAGTGCTTCTGAAAAAAGATCTTTAATTAAACCACAACAAAAACAGGTCATTTGGAAAAAAATAAATATAAATCTGCACAAAACCAAGTGACAGCTCTGACGACGCAGCCCAGACGTGTCGCCCAGGTAACACGTCCGACCTAATCCTCCAATCAGTTTAAACATAATTACAAAACAAACATGGGATCAGGAATTCACATTTGCCAAATATATATTGTGTGTTTAAACGTGTGGTTCTGTCACACGCCTTTAAGTTTATGAATTTAAAAAGAAGACAAAGGTCAAACAGCCGGGCTTTGTCCAGCTGCTCAGTTATGTCTGTGGGGCAGAGGTCCACTCCCACAGACCATCTGAACCTTTTATCATCGAAATGAACTATTGAGTCAACTAACTCAAACTGTGGTTACGTCAAACACCATCGACCAAGCAACTAGAGTCGACAGCCAAAGAAATAGACCAAAACAGTCTCTTCAGGACCAAAAAGTGTTCGGCAGGACTCACGCCAAAAGTATGATTTATAAAGGATTCCCCCGCGATAAACGCCAGCATTACGACTGACTTACGCCTGACATACGACTGACATCGAACATGAACTAGCGACTGACATACGACTGACATACGACTAGACGACATACGACTGACATACGCCTGACATACGACCTGACACATAACGACTGACATACGACTGACATACGACTGATGCGACTGACATACGACCGATATACACCTGACATACTACTGAAATACGCCTGACATACGACTGACATACGACTGATACGACTGATGCGACTGACATACGACGACATACAACTGACATACGACTGACATACGACTGACATACAACTGACATACGACTGACATACGCCTGACATACGACTGACATACGACTGATTACGACTGAATACGACTGACATACGCCTGACATACGCCTGACATACGCCTGCATACGACTGACAATACGACTGATGCGACTACATACGACTGACATACGACTGACATACGACTACATACGACTGATATACACCTGACATACGACTGACATACGACTGACATACGCCTGACATACGACTGACATACGACTTGACATACGACTGACATACGCCTGACATACGCCTGACATACGCCTGACAACGACTGACATATCGACTGACATACGACTGACATACGCCTGACATACGCCTGACATACGACTGACATACGACTGACATTCGACTGACATACGCCTGACATACGACTGACATACGACTGACTTACGCCTGACTTACGCCTGACTTATACCTCTTTGTACGCCTGAACTTACGCCTCTTTGTACGCCTGACATACGCTGACACGCGCCTATGCTTGACGCCTGACATACGCCTGACTTACGCCTGACTTACACTTCTGTACGCCTACTTACCGCTCTTGTACGCCTGACTACGCCTCTTGTACGCCTGACATACGCTGACTTCGCCTATACGCCTGTACGCCTACTGCCTCTTGTACGCCTGACTACGCCTCTTCGCTGATCGCCTGACTTACGCCTGACTTAGCCTCTTGACGCCTGACTTGTCTTACGCCTGACTTACGCCTCTTGTAACGCCCTGAACTTACGCCTCTTGTACGCCTGACTTACGCCTTTGTAACGCCTGATTACGCCTCTTGCGCGCCTACTTACGCCTGCGCTGTACGTCTGGCGCCTGACTTACGCCTCTTTGTGGCGCCTGACTTACGCCTCTTGTGCGCCTGATTACGCCTCTTGTGCGCTGACTTACGCTGTGCCCTGACTTACGCTCTTGTACGTCTGACTTACGCCTCTTGTACGCTGACTTACGCCTCTTGTACGCCTGACTTACGCCTCTTGTAGCTGACTTACTCTTGTACGTCTGACTTAGCCTCTGGTACGCCTGACTTACGCCTCTTGTAACGTCTGACTTACCCTCTTGTACGCCTGACTTACGCCTCTTGTGCGTCTGACTTACGCCCTTGTTACGTCTGACTTACGCCTTTGTACGCCTGACTTACGCCTCTTGTACGCTGACTTAGCCTCTTGTACGTCTGACTTACGCTCTTGTGCGCCTGACTTCCCTCTTGTGCGCCTGACTTACGCCTCTTGCGCCTGACTTACGCCTCTTTTGTTCGCCTACTTACGCCTGAACGTCTGACTTCGCGACCTGCTGCTGACTTACGCCTCTTGTCGCTGACTTACGCTGATTAACGCTGCTTACGCCTCTTGTACGCTGACTTACGCCTGACTTAACCTCTTGTACGCTGACTTACGCCTACTTGCCTTTGTACGCCTGACTTACGCCTCTTGTACGTCGACTTACGCCTCTTGTACGGTCTGACTACGCCTCTTGTACGTCTGACTTACGCCTCTTGTGCGCCTGACTTACGCCTCTTGTGCGCCTGACTTACGGCCTCTTGGTGCGCTGAACTTAACGCCTCTGTGTGCGCCTGACTTACGCCTTTGTACGTCCTGACTTACGCCTCTTGTACGCCTGACTTTACGCCTGTCTGACTTACGCTCTGTACGTCTGACTACGCCTCTTGTGCGCCTGACTTACGCCTTCTTGGTACGCCTGACCTTACGCCTCTTGTGCGCCTGACTTACGCCTCTTGTAGCGCCTGACTTGCCTTCTTAACAGTTTCTTGTGCCCTGAACTTCACGTCTTGCGTGACGGGCGAATGAGTTTCCGTGCACCTCCGCCAAGGTCGGAACATCCTGACGAAAGTCTTGGCATCGCGCCGCATTGAATCTGCGTTTTTCAAAATTTGTTTGGAAGATTTGACATCAACATGTGTCGTGTTTTGTAGGCGCCCAGCGCCCTGGAAGAAGGCGGCGAGCACCGAAAGGTTCGTATTAGAGGAAGCGAGGGCGACCGCAGCAGTGGGTGGTCCAGAAAGATCTGCCTCCACACAACTGATTCATCTCTGTAGGACCCCTCCGCGCAAAACACATCCTAGAACACACTGGATTCGTTTCAACATCCATCATTTCCACAACTTTGGCGGGTCAAACGCCTCCTACAAAGAACATGATCATCCATCAACTCTTACTGGATTTGACACCGTTTAGTCCTGTAAGAGTTCTGGTCTCTGGGTCAATTTCATGTATTACAACTGGTGGACTGCTGGTCTGTGCTTCCCGGGTTGGGTTTTCCCAAATCACCCAACAAGTACTAACATAATATCCACTCAAAAGAAAAGTCCCACAAACGACTCCAGAAACTATACTTCACACAATACATACTACTCAAGTAACATTACAGTGTTCTGAAAACTACTCAAAAGAATCTACATTTTATTCAAAACGTTGAACTCGAGTAGAGTAACTCGAGTGATATAATACTTGTTTGTGCCCAGACCTGGACAAAAGCCGTGGCCGCGGTGCGTTCATCGCCTCTAAAAAATGTCCTTTTGTCCCGTTTCAGACCGACTTCCCGTACCTTCTTGTGCGTGCGTTCCACAAAACCACAAATGTTTTTTAAAAGTGAAATTCCGCTCTCTCGCGTCCTCACGGCGCCCCTTCTCCCCCCTAGTCTCCCCCCTGTCTCCTCACCTGTACTCCCCCGTCTCCTCCCTTTCCCTGTCCTCCTGACGCCTCTCTCCGCGCTCACTCAGGCGGGGCCGTTCTGTACAGCGCAAATCCATTCTGATCAAACTGACAGACACTGATGACTACTTTCTATATCTGAGACCAAAAAATGAATGATTCCCTCCGAGACTCGAGAAGACAGCCACCCCCCACGTCTCTCCTTCCCCGTCTCCCCTTCTCCGTCCCCTTCTCCTCCCGTCTCTCCCTCCCGTCCTCCCCCCTGTCTCCTGTCTCCCTACTCTCGTCTCCTCACCCGTCTCCCCTCCCCCCCCGTTCTCCTCCCGCTCCCTTCTCCCCCCTTCCTCCTCTCCTCCGCGTCTCCTCCGCCGTCTACCTCCCCGTCCCTCTCCCCCGTCTACCCCCACGCCCCCGTCTCCTCCGTCCCCGTTCCCCTGCCCCCCCTCTCCGTACTCTCCCCCTCGTCCAACTCTTCCCTGTCTCTCTGCCCCCAGCTCCGTCCTGTCCCTCTCCTCTCCATTCTCCCCGGCCCCGTCCCACCCTCCTCCCCCTAGTCCCCCGTCTCTCCCTTCTCCCCCTCCTCTCCCCACACGTCTCCTCCTCTCGTCTCCCTTCCCCCTCTCCCCTCTCTCCCCCTCGCCCTCCATCTGTCCTCCCCCTTCTCCCCCGTCTCCCCCTCTCTCCTCTCTCCTCCCGTCTCCCCCCTCTCCCCCCTGGTCTCCTCCCTTCTCCTCCCTGTCTCCCCCTCGTCCCCCTCCTCCCATCTCCTCCCTGTCTCCTCCCTCGTCTCCTCGCTTTCCTGCTCCCCTGTCTCCTCCCTTCTCCCTCCTCACCCCTCGTCTCCCCCCACTCTCCCACCGTCTCCCCTGTTCCTCCCTCCGTCTACCTCCTGTCCTCCCCCTGTTCCTCAGACGTCTTCCTTCGTCTCCTCTCCGTCTCCTCCCGTCTCCTCCGTCTCCTCCCTTCTCCCCTCGTCCTCCTCCCCGTCTCCCCCCGTCTCCCGCCCGTCTCTCCCTGTCTCCCCTGTCTCCCTCCCTGTCTCCCCTGTCTCCTCCTTGTCTCCGCCTGTCTCCCCCCGTCTCCCTCAGTCTTCCTTTCGTCTCCTCCCTGTTCCCTCCTGTCTCTCCTGTCTCCCCGTCCGTCTCCTCTCTGTCTCCCCCTGTCTGCCCCGTCTCCCCCGTCTCTCCCTGTCTCCCCCTTCCTCCACTGTCCTCCCCCTGTCTCCCTGTCTCCCTCCGTCAACCCCCGTCTCCCCCGCCGTCTCCCCCCGTCTCCTCCCTGTCTCCCCGTCTCCTCCCTGGTCCGGTCTGCCTCCCTGTCTCCCGCTCTCCACGTCTTCTCCTTCGTGCTCCTTCCGGCGTCTCCCCCACCTGTCTCCCCTCGTCGTCCTCCTCCCCGGGATCTCCCCCCCTCTCCTCCCTTTCTCCCCGTCCACTCCCGCTCCTCCCCTCTCCCCCTGTCTGCATCCCTGTCCTCCGCCTGTCTCCCTAGCACATCTTCCTTCGTCTCCTCTCCGTCTCCTCCCTGTTCTCCTGTCTCCCCTGCTCTCCCTCCGTCACCGCAGCCCTGTCTCCCCCGCGTCTCCCCGGACCTCCCTCCCTGTCTCCCCCCTGTCTCCTCGCCTGCTCCCCTCTCTTCCCGCCCGTCTCCTCCCTGTCTCCTCCCTCGTCTCCTCCCTCATCTCCCCCCATGTCTCCTCCCTGTCTCCTCCCCTCTCCTCCCTGTCTCCTCCACATCTCGTCCCCCGCTGTTCTCCTCCTGTCTCCTCCACTGTCTCCCCCCGTCTCGCCTCCCTGTCTCCCCTGTACTCCCCCCCTGTCTCCGCCGTCACCCCCGTCTCCCCCCGTTCCCCCGTCTCCTCCCTGTCTCCCCGCGTCTCCTCCCTGTCTCCCCTGTCTGCCCTCACGTCTTCCTTGTCTCTCTCCAGTCCCCCCTGTCTCTCCCCTCGACTTCCTCCCCGTCTCCCCCTTCCTCCTCCCTGTCTCCCCGTCTCCTCCCTGTCTCCCCGTCTCCCCCTGTCTCCCCACACATCTTCCCTTCGTCTCCTCTCCGTTCTCCTCCCTGTCACCTCCCCCTGTTCCTCCCCTGTCTCCCTCCGTCACCCCCCCTTCCCCCCCGTCTCCCCCCGGTCTCCTCCCTGGTCTCCCCTGGTGTCTCCTCCCTGTCTCCTCCCTCTCTCGCCCCTGTCTCCTCCCTGTTCGTCCTCCCTGTTCCTCCCTCTCTCCGCCCCTGTCTCCATCCTGTTCTCCTCCCCTCGCTCCTCCCTGGTTCTCCTCCCTCTCTCCCCCCCTGTCTCCTCTCTCTGCCTCCCTCTCCTCCCTCTGTCTCCCCCTGTCTCCCCCTTGCATTCCCCCCCATCCCCCCCCCGTCTCCCCCAGCAGCGCTTTCACTCTTTCAGTACTGAAGCTTTAGTCCTTTATTTGTCCCATTGTAAGTCGACCCCGCCCCGTCCCTGTGGTCTCCGCGGCCGAAGCGCATTAAACGCGGGGGTCTCGGCGGGCGGAGGGGGTCCTGTCCACTTCTTTTGAAATGCTCGCCGCGTGAACGGGAATGCGAGCGTTAGAACGGTTTCAGATTTCAGAAAAAGAGGAACGACACAATGACAGCGAGAGACCGCACAGGCCACTCGAACGTGCGTGATGCCACGCCACATGCCTGTCTCCACGGCGATGTCACCGCTTTGCCTTGAACGTTCCGCAGTATGGCATTAAACGATCCGTATCACGCAATAAAATGTGTTTATATATCGCTAAATCAGATGCTAATCGAGCATAAAACACTGGACCGATCCATGGGGGCTGGCAGGTGGCGGACCCCATCACGGGAGAACAGTTGCAGGACGTAAACCCAACTCTTATTGTGCACAAAACCCGCTCGGCCAGTTCAGACCTCGTTCATCAGTTCATCGTGTTTTCTCTTCCTTTTGAAACTTCGCCAATCGAAATCGACAAAACACAAACTGTCTTTGACCAAGAACCAGACGAAACTCGGTCTGGACCAGGTCTAAACTGGGCCTGAAATATGTCCTTCGGGAACAAATCAAGTCTGAAACAAAGGTGAAACCGGTTTAGAACTGGTCTAAAACAAGTCTAAAAGACTAAACCAGGGCTTAAGTAGGACTACAAAAGATCTGAACCAAGCCCAAAACAGGACCAACCAGGACTAAAGCCGCACCACAGTCTGAAGTTCAACAATGCGCTTCTATTTTCACGTGGGCGTTCCCAGTATCACACATTTAGTTCCATTTTCCGCGTCCGTGTAAAAACCTCGCCCACCCACTCACGCGCCTACTCTTGCCCACCTCGAGTGACCCAAAGCCGGGTGCAGCCATGCCAACCTGCTGCTTCCGGAATACACCAGGGACTCCAAAGCCTGAGAGCCAACTCGGCCAACAACAGCCATCCAAAAAACACCCATCGGAACATTACACCCAGCGCATTGTACTCGAATACTCTGGACTGTATCAAGCGGTGGCATTTTGCCCTCGTTTCAACCCGGCGCTTTATCTACCGCGGCGCGATGACAACGCCGCCACTCGCTTTAAGTCATAACAGACCCCGAGCGCTCTTCCACGGAGCGTCTTCACAAAGGAAGTCTTTCAAAACGGCCACGCGATCGGGTTTCAAGACCAGAGGGCGAGGACGGTCTCCGCGCCTCACGGATCCCGTCTTTCCACTCTCGCTTTCCGCCTTTGTCTGGCGGCGAGCTCAGTTCCTCTGCTTTGCATACCTGCGGAAAACGCCACAGGGTTCTGGGGGCGCCACGGCAACGCTTTGAACCAGGACTGAACCAGGTCTAAGTCAGGACAAATCTAAAAATCAAACCTGGACCAAACAAAACTGGGTCTAAACTAGGATTAGGCCAGTCCAAGTTTTGCCTTGGTCTAATCAAGGACTTAAACTGGACTAAACCAAGTGTAAACTGGAGCTGGTGCGGCTGGTTTGGACTGAAGCGGTCCAAACGCTTCACTAAAGTAAAAATGAGTTTATGGAGGACTTTTCAACGATAAAAACACAAAGTTCTTATAAGTACAATAAATAATAAGACAGACCTAGCCCTAACCCTAACCCCAAAACCCTAACCCTAAAATCCCCTAACCCTAACCACCCCTAACCCTAACCCCCAAACCCTAACCCTAATCCCTAACCCTAACCCTAACCCTAACCCCAAACCTAACCCTAATCCCTAACCTAACCCCTAACCTAACCCCCAACCCTAACCCTAATCCCCTAACCCTAACTCCCTAACCCTAACTCTAACCCTGACCCCTGACCTAACCCTAACCCTAACCCTAACCCCCTAACTCCTAACTCCCCTAACCCTAACCCTAACCCTAACGCTAACCTAACCCCCTAACCCTAACCCTCACCCTAACCCCCTAACCCTAACCCCCTAACCTAACCCCCTAACCCGAAAAACGCTAACCCTAACCCCCTAACCCTAACCCCCTAACCCCCTAACTCTAAACCTAACACCCTAACCTAACCCCCAACTCTAACCCTAACCCCCTAACCCTAACCCCCTAACCTATCCCCCTAACCCTCAACCCTCTAAACCCCAAACTCTAACGCCTAACCCCCAAACCCTAAACCCTAACCCCCTAACCCCTAACCCCTAACCCCCTAACCCTATCCCCTAACCCTAACCCTAACCCTAACCCTAACCCTAACCCTAACCCCCTAACCCTAACCCTAACCCTGGCTTTAGCGGCTTTTTAAAAGAATCCACAGTCTGGACAACCTGGACTAAACTGGACTTAACCAGGTCTAAACCAGGGTTCAGAAAGTCTAGGTTAAACTAGACTAACACAGGATTAAGTCTGCTTGTTGGAGGAAGCGTCTGGTTCAAGCGACAACTGAAGGGTCAAAAGTCATCAATCAGATTTTATGATATTTTATGATATCGTTGTTTGCCCTTTGACAATGACTCATCGAATTAAACCCATCGACATTCATGCACCTGAGCCGTAGCCACATTAGCATACATAACTAGCCGCTGACCGTTACAGCAGGAAAGTGGCACAAGTAGTTTATTAACAGAATCCAACCAGACCCAAGCCTGGACTGACAAGGTCCAACACGAGACTGGGACTAAACCAGCGAAAGTAGGACTAACTCTGACTGCACAGGGAGCGACTGCGACTGCGACTGCTGTTGGACCTGCGCTCTTGTCGTCACGACAACTACACCAGGACTAACTCTAATCGGTGAGGCGTGACAATCGAATCAAATGAAATGCACACATTCACCTGAGCCGTAGCCGCATTAGCATGTACGACGCGCGCTGACCGTTAGCATCTGTCTGCGGTAACAGCAGGCCAGTGGGGCAGGTTAGCCTCGCTCATTCGCTCATTGGGGTTATTAATGACATCCGCGGGACGGCGACGCAGACACTCAGACACACGGGCAGCGAAAGCCTTCAGAGTGATGGATGAGAGACACCAGGCCACCGCACCGCCGGCCCACATGATGGATGACAGCGACTCCACACACACGCTGACCTTCACCCACCAGGCTAAAGAGCTCCCAATGAGTGGAGACGTATCTATTCAAAATACGAACCAAATGAGCATCGTGACAAGAGCTGCGCAGAGCTGCCATTGAGCTGAAGAAGAAGAAACTCCATGGTTCAATGAGCGTCTCTGAAAAGTCAAAAGAAGTCATGCAAATAACGGGAAATAATCCAATCATTACGCGCTACATTTAGTTGTCAAATGAACGCAAAGTCAATGTTTATGTCGTTTCCAAAACAAAACGTAGCGTATTACTTTTATTAAGAAAAGTAAAATGCAGTGAAATACTTTTCCAAACTACAATTTGAATCAAACATGGTGAAATAAATGAGCCACATCTGCCTTTCCTCTCACCATGCAACAAACGCTAAACAAAAGCATTCGCACGGATGCGACGCCAATGGTGCCAGAGGCGCTAACTAACGTTGCCGGTGCCATGAGGGCGCTAAGCTAACGTGCTGGTGCTAACGTTAGCTGCGCCAAGAGGGCGCTAACTAACGTCTTGTGCAACTGCTGCCACGAGCGCAAGCTAACGGCTGGGCTAACGTGCTGCGCCAGAGGCGCTAAGCTAACTGGCTGCGCCAGAGGCGCTAAGCTAACTGCTGGCGCCACAAGGGCACTAAGCTAACGCAGTTAACCACCGTTTGCCTGTCAAAAGCTGAATGATTTATCATTGTATTTTCAGCAGAAGTCATCCATCACAACTGTCCAGAGCCACACAAGACGGAGCCTAATTAAAATGTCTGACACACAGGGCAGAGCAGGGGGCCGATAATGACAAGCAACACAGCTAAGGCTGAGGGGCTTTAAAGTACATGTGACCAGGAAATGTATTAAAACTACATTTTTGCATATGTTTTATCCAGAAGGTTGAACTATTGCATCGACATGAGTTCTCATGTGGTACACATTGTTTATTAAGAATGATTCAGGTTTCATTTGTACTATACAATGTATACTACTATAAAAAGTCTTTGTTCGTTATTTCAAAAGTACTAATTATAAAGTGTAACTGTAACAAATACTCAAACTGCAGAGATATGATAAATAATGTTATAGAGAATACTACTGACAAACAGTTATAATTGTCCTTATTTATGACAGAAGAGGCTAAAGTAAGTCTTAAGTTAGACTTTAAAGTACGATCACATTTCACAGCACAAAAGGTCAAATGTCATGTATGATTTCCTGCTGTTTTGGTGCATTCATAAGGTAAAAGAAACTCACTTTTACAGAGACAATCGATTCCCTCTTTCACTTTCACAGCTTAAAGACACTCCTTCTCTCTTTCCTAACACATTCCTGTCATGCTAATTATTGGATGTGTTTTCAGAGTAACGCTCACGACAACATGCTAACAGTGTGATGCAGACGGCACACTGCGGTCTCATTTGGACACAAACAGCTGCTTTTACATCTGCACATTGTAAACAGCCAATGTATCAACAGAGTTAAAGGGTGAAAGGAACTGGAAATATGCCACTGGATACAGACGTTCTTCAGCACATAATAAGCCTGACGTCATGGTTTAATAATGTTCTGAGCTCCAGGGGTCACACACCTGTAGAAGCAGGTCACAGGAGCAGATCTGAAGGAGAACGGACAAAGAACTGCCTTTCCCTCTAATGACACGTATTATGACAGAAGACGCTCTAATTATAATTTTATAGCTCTCGTTTACACAGATATGATTTACTCTTTAATCTCGACAGTAACACAACAGGGCAAGACAAGAGCCGGACAGCACACAATAGCCCTAGCCCTGGTTTTAGACCTGGGTTAGACCTGGTTTAGTCCATGTTTGGCCCTGGGTTAGTCCTGGTTTAGACCTGGTTTAGTCCTGGTTTGCTGGGTAATCCTCCTGGGTTAGCCTGGTCCTGGTTTAGACCTGGGAGTCCTGTAGACCTGGCCGTGGTTTAGAGGCCTGGTAGCTGTAGCCCTGGTTTAGACCTGGGTTAGCCCTGTTTAGACCTGGGTATAGTCCCTGGTTTTAGACCTGGGTTAGCCCTGGTTTAGACCTGGGTTAGCCCTGGTTTTAGACCTGGGGTTTAGCCCTGTTTTAGTCCATGTTTGGTCCCTGGTTTAGACCTGGGTTAGCCCTGGTTTAGTCCATGTTTAGCCCTGGTTAGCCCTGGTTTAGTCGTGTTTTGGCCCTGGTTTAGACCTGGTTTAGCCCTGTTTAGTCCATGTTTTAGCCCTGGTTTAGTATGTTTGGCCTGGTTAGTCATGTTTGGCCTGGTTTGTCCGTGTTGGCCCTGGTTTAGTCATGTTTGTTGGCCCTGGTTTAGTCCGTGTTTGGCCCTGGTTTATCCGTTTGGCCTGGTTTAGTCCGTGTTTGGCCCTGGTTTAGTCATGTTTGGCCCTGGTTTAGTCCGTGTTTGGCCCTGGTTTGTCCTTGTTTGGCCCTGGTTTAGGTCCAGTTTGGCCCGGTCCTGTTTAGTCCGTTTCGGCCCTGGTTTAGTCCTTGTTGGCCCTGGTTTAGTCCGTGTTCGGCCCTGGTTTAGTCCTGTTTGCCCTGGTTTAGTCCGTGTTTGGCCCTGGTTTAGTCCGTGTTTGGCCCTGGAGTCATGTTTGGCCCTGGTTTAGTCCTTGGCCCTGGTTTGTCCTTGTTCGGCCTGGTTTATAGTCCGTGTTTGGCCCTGTTTTTCCGTTTGGCCCTGGTTTAGTCATTGTTTGTCCATTGTTTTGTTCGTGTTAGTCCGTGTATGGCCCTGGTTTATCCTTGTTCGGCCCTGGTTAGTCCTGTTGGCCCTGTTTAGTCCGTGTTTGGCCCTGGTTTAGTCCGTTTGCCCTGTTTAGATAGCCCCTGGTTTAGTCCGTGTTTGGCCCTGGTTTAAAGCCGTTTTGCCCTGGTTAGCGCCCTGGTTTAGTCCGTGTTTCCCTGTTTAGTGCTCTTTAGTCCCCCTGGTTTGTCCCCATCCTTTAGTCCCCTGTTTAGTCCGTGTATGGCCCTGGTTTAGTCCTGTTTGGCCCTGGTTTAGTCCGTGTTTGGCCCTGGTTTAGTCCGTGTGGCCCTGGTTTAGTCCGTGTATGGCCCTGTTTAGTCCGTTGGCCCTGGTTTAGTCCTGTTTTGGCCTGGTTTAGTCCGTGTTCGGCCCTGGTTTAGTCCGTGTATGGCCTGGTTTAGTCCTTGTTTGGCCCTGGTTTAGTCCATGTTTGCCCTGGTTTAGTCCTGTTTGCCCTGGTTAGTCCTGTGTTTGGCCCTGGTTTAGTCTTTGGCCCCTGGTTTAGTCCGTGTTTGGCCCGGTTTAGTCCGTGTTTGGCCCTGTTTAGTCCGTGTTTGGCCCTGGTTTAGTTTTGGCCCTGTTTAGTCCGTGTTTGGCCCTGGGTCCGTGTTTTGGCCCTGGGTTAGAGGTCTTTGGCTGGCCCTTGCGGCCCTCGTCTTAAGGGGGCCGGTGTTCGCTCTGATTTACAGTAACTGGGTGGAATACTTTAGATTTGTGCGATATAAACCATTGTGCGAATATTAGCGTCCCTAAAGCCAAGAGTAAGAGAAGAGGAAGTGCAGAGCTCCGAGTCCAGAGGAACGTGAAGGAAGTTCTAAATGTTCTCATTTTGAAATGTTCTTTTGTTTTGTTGTGGTCAAACTAAAAACAAAGGTGTTTGTTCAGTGGCGGTCTCATAATGAAATACCACCTTAAAATGTGTTTGACGTCGTTTGTGTTTCTCCAGGACGACCTTATTCCATGGTCTAGTCCCACGTTAGACCTGGTTCAGTCCCACGTTTAGACCTGGTTCATCCCACGTTAGACCTGGTTCAAAGTTCCCACGTTAGACCTGGTTTATTGATGATGATAAAGTCCGGGTTTCGATCTGGTCGTTTGTAAAAACTTTGAGAGCTGTTTCGAGCATCGGAACAGTAGTTTGGATAGAATTCTTCTTCAGGCCGGTGCGAGGTCTCACCAGGACGTTGTCATGACACGGTCGTCTTCAGCCGGTGCGAGGATTCACAGACTTTGTCATGACACGGCTCGTCTTCAGCCGGTGCGAGGGGCTTGTCATGACACGGTCGTCTTCAGCCGTGCGAGGGTTCTACCAGACGTTTGTATGACAGGGTCTCGTAGGTCGGCCTTCACAGGCGTTTGTCATGACACGCGGCCGGTGCGAGGGTCTCACCAGGACTTTGTAAACGACGTCAGTTCGGACGTTTGTCATACGTACGGGTCTTTTCACAGAGGGGGTCTTACCAGGAGTTTGTCATGACACGGTACTCTTCACCGTGCGAGGGTCTCCCAGGACGTTGTCATGACACGGTGTCTTTTCAAGTTTGTGCAGGTCGTTGTGCGAGGGGTCTCACCAGGAGTTTGTCAGACACGTCGTCTGTCAGCCGCGTGCGAGGGTCCACCAGAACGTTTGTCATGACACAGTCGTCTTCAGCGGCTGCGAGGGTCTCACAGGGTTTGTCATGACACAGTCGTTCTTCAGCCGTGCGAGGTCTCACAGGACGTTGTCATGACACAATCGTGTTCGTTTTGCACTGCCTGAACACAAAAGCCACCTTTACCCGAACAATTGCCAACACAAATGTTGCCTGAGATTGAAAAGCTTTGAGAAATTTCCAACGTTGCATTGTACATAGATTTGTCTGCTCAGGATCTGGTCTCGTTTACACTTTGGATTCTAATGTTCTATGAGGGAACTTCCTCTTGGCTTCCTTTTCTCTGCACCTTGTTTCTGTCCGGCGTTCCTCCCATTCCCTGCAACCCCCGTCACTGATGATTGCTTTATTTTGTGTTCAACTTTAGCTCTACCAATTAGCAATAACGCTCTCTCTATTCAGACCTTCAAGCCACAGACTTCAGAGGCCACAGGACTTCAGAGCCACAGACCTTCAGAGCCAAGGACATCAGGCTTTGACACGAGCACGGTGTGGAACATGAACATGAATTATTCCCATTTATTCCGGTTTTTTGTTACGTCTTACCAATAAATAATGTTATTTTTGGAGCTGCTGTGATTCCTACAGTCTGAAAACGAAAGTATCTGAAGCACTTACAAAATCAGGAGGAGAAATGTGAGGAGCAACAGAAGGAGGAGAAATGTGAGGAGCAACAGAAGGAGGAGAAATGTGAGGAGCAACAGAAGGAGCAGAAATGTGAGGAGCAACAGAAGGAGGAGAAATGTGAGGAGCAACAGAAGGAGCAGAAATGTGAAGAGCAACAGAAGGAGCAGAAATGTGAAGAGCAACAGAAGGAGCAGAAATGTGAGGAGCAACAGAAGGAGCAGAAATGAGAATTCTTAAAGTGTTGATCAAGTGTTAAAACAATCACTTGATCACAGCAGAAGAATGGCCCAGTGAAGACTCCAGCGTGTGCAGTTTAATGTCAAACGTGTTGTGAGAGGTCGCCAGAGGTCACGAGAGGTCACGAGAGGTCACGAGAGGTCTGGGAGTATATATTTTTAGGTTGTTACTATAAGGTCCAACCTCCAGACGACAGCCGGTCTGGGGCCACGGCACTCTTCCACTGTTGAGCGTTTGGGTGCAGCAGAACGTTCATGATGTTATCTGACGTTCCTGATGTTCCGGATGTTTTCTGACGTTCCGTGATGTTCCTGACGTCCTTCCTGACGTTTTATGTCTTGACGTTCCTGACATTTATGTTCTTGACGTTCCTGACGTTCCTGACGTTCCTGACGTCCTGACGTTTCCTGACGTGTTATGTTCTTGACGTTCCTTAACGTTCCGATAATTATATCGTTACACTCTGTCACTGCACTCAACCTCTGACCTCTGCTGATGTCACGCACCCCCGGCCCCCGGCTCACTTTCCCTAACCTGGGTTCTGCATCCCGGTTCTGTACCCCAGCTTCTGTACCCCAGCTTCTGTACCCCCAGGTTCTGTACCCCCAGGTTCTGTACCCAGCTCTGTACCCCCAGGCAGATCTGAAGGTCAGAAGATCAACACAAATGTCTAATGTTATTGTTGGACCTTTAAAGTTCAGGCTGGATTTAATGATGAATCACCATGACGACACCTGGGGATTGAACTGCCGACCTCGCTGGCTAACGGGCAAGAGCGTTTGTGATGTCATTAGGAGCGAGCAGACGTTCCACAGCGGTGTTAAAGGCCACAGTATGTCACTTTGTGAGAGTGTAAATTAAAACCAGTACTTCTGCTCCTTCTGCAGGCACACGCGTCATGGCTGCGGAGCATTTTGCGCCGCTCATCCTTTTAAGCGCCCGCCGCGCGCCGTCGGCTGGATGCAACCGATCAGAGCGGGCGCAAAACACCACTCGTTTGTAATCAGCCGCTCTTGTGAACAGCTCTCGCGTCGTCGGGGGCGCGGCTTTTCATCGGCCACACCGAGAGGCGGAGCCTCTGAGAAACGCTTCAGACGAGGTCCAGTCGAGACCGTGGAGACCGGTTCTTTCTCCTCCAGCAGCAGGGACGCTCATTCAAATGAGACTTGAGGAACCGGCAGTCGTCACGCTCTGGAGGGAATCGGGTCCGAACGAGGGTCCGCAGCTGTTTGTTGTCTCAAGGGTCCAAAGCGAGAGTCCAGGTCAAGTCCGGAGTTTTATATTTGTATTCGGACCCTGCCGATATATCGTGTCCGTGGTCACGAGTACGTGGAACTGAAGAGAAGCTCGGGTCTCTCAAGGCCAAGTCGAGTCGATGTCTCACGTTCATGAAGTCTCAAGTCATCCCCACAGGATCCAGTCCATCCGAGTCTCACGTGTTCATGAAGGTCTCAAGTCATCCACACAGTGGACTCCAGTCCAAGTCCGAGTCCCACGTTTCATGAAGTCTCAAGTCAACCACACAGTGACTCCAGCCAAGTCCGCAGTCTCACGTTTCCGATGAAGTCTCAAGTCATCCACACAGTGACTCCAGTCCAAGTCCGAGTCTCACGTTTCATGAAAGTCTCAAGTCATCCACAAGTGACTCCAGTCCAAGTCCGAGTCTCACGTTTCATGAAGTCTCAAGTCATCCACACAGTGACTCCAGTCCAAGTCCGAGTCCACGTTTCATAAGTCTCAAGTCATCCACACAGTGACTCCAGTCCAAGTCCGAGTCCACGTTTCATGAAGTCTCAAGTCATCCACACAGTGACTCCAGTCCAAGTCCGAGTCCCACGTTTCATGAAGTCTCAAGTCATCCACACAGTGACTCCAGTCAAGTCCGAGTCTCACGTTCATGTATCCTGACTCCAGTCCAAGTCCGAGTCTCACGTTTCATGAAGTCTCAAGTCATCCACACAGTGACTCCAGTCCAAGTCCGAGTCCACGTTTCATGAAGTTCCAAGTCATCCACACAGTGACTCCAGTCCAAGTCCGAGTCCCACGTTTCATGAAGTCTCAAGTCATCCACACAGTGACTCCAGTCCAAGTCGAGTCCCACGTTTCATGAAGTCTCAAGTCATCTCACACAGTGACTCCAGTCCAAGTCCGAGTCTCACGTTTCATGAAGTCTCAAGTCATCCACACAGTGACTCCAGTCCAAGTCCGAGTCTCACGTTTCATGAAGTCTCAAGTCATCCACACAGTGACTTCCAGTCCAAGTCCGAGTCCACGTTTCATGAAGTCTCAAGTCATCCACACAGTGACTCCAGTCCAAGTCCGAGTCCCACGTTTCATAGAGTCTCAAGGCATCCACACAGTGACTCCAGTCCAAGTCCGAGTCTCACGTTTCAGAGTCTCAAGTCATCCACACAGTGACTCCAGTCCGAGTCCGAGTCTCACGTTTCATGAAGTCTCAAGTCATCCACACAGTGACTTCCAGTCCAAGTCCGACCGTCTCACGTTTCATGAAGTCTCAAGTCATCCACACAGTGACTCCAGGCCAAGTCCGAGTCTCACGTTTCATGAAGTCTCAAGTCATCCACACAGTGACTCCAGTCCAAGTCGAGTCCCACGTTTCATGAAGTCTCAAGTCATCCACACAGTGACTCCAGTCCAAGTCCGAGTCTACACGTTTCATGAAGTCCTCAAGTCATCCACACAGTGACTCCAGTCCAAGTCCGAGTCTCACGTTTCATGAAGTCTCAAGTCCATCACACAGTGACTCCAGTCCGAGTCGAGTCTCACGTTTCATGAAGTCTCAAGTCATCCACAGTGACTCCAGTCCGAGTCCGAGTCTCACGTTTCATGAAGTCTCAAGTCATCCACACAGTGACTCCAGTCAAGTCCGAGTCTCACGTTTCATGAAGTCTCAAGTCATCCACACAGTGACTCCAGTCCGAGTCCGAGTCTACGTTTCATGAGGTCTCAAGTCATCCACACAGTGACTCCAGTCGCAAGTCCGAGTCCCACGTTTCATGAGTCTCAAGTGCATCCACACAGTGACTCCAGTCCAGTCCGAGTCTCACGTTTCATGAAGTCTCAAGTCATCCACACAGTGACTCCAGTCCAGATCCGAGTCTCACGTTTCATGAAGTCTCAAGTCATCCACACAGTGACTCCAGTCCAAGTCCGAGTCTCACGTTTCATGAAGTCTCAAGTCATCCACACAAGTGACTCCAGTCCGAGTCCGAGTCTCACGTTTCATGAAGTCTCAAGTCATTCCACACAGTGACTCCAGTCCAAGTCCGAGTCTCACGTTCATGAGAAGTCTCAAGTCATCCACACAGTGACTCCAGTCCAGTCCGAGTCTCACGTTTCATGAAGTCTCAAGTCATCCACACAGTGACCCAGTCCGAGTCCGAGTCTCACGTTTCATGAAGTCTCAAGTCATCCACACAGTGACTCCAGTCAGTCCGAGTCTCAGCGTTTCATGAAGTTCAAGTCATCCACACAGTGACGCCAGTCCAAGTCCGAGTCTCACGTTCATAAGTCTCAAGTACATCCACACAGTGACTTCCAGTCCGAGTCCGAGTCTCACGTTTCATGAAGTCTCAATCATCCACACAGTGACTCCAGTCCAAGTCCGAGTCTCACGTTTCATGAAGTCTCAAGTCATCCACACAGTGACTCCAGTCCAGAGTCCGAGTCTCAGTTCATGAAGTCTCAAGTCATCCACAACAGTGACTCCAGTCCAAGTCCGAGTCTCACGTTCATGAAGTCTCAAGTCATCCTACACAGTGACTCCAGTCCAAGTCGGAGTCTCACGTTCATGAAGTCTCAAGTCATCCACACAGCCTGTATCTCCAGTTCACAAGCGTCGGAGTCTCCCGTGTCATAAGTTCTCAAGTCATCCTCACTAGTCGACAGTGACTCCAGTCCGTCTGGATGACTCTGAAGTCTCGAAAGTCTAAACTTAAGTGAGGAAATGCAAGAACAACAACACAAAGTCTCGTTTTAAGCCTCGTCATGATCCCCAAAAACGCCTCCGAAAAACTGGAGCTTTATTTCACTTTTGAATCAGAGAAAGACTCTTCACTTCCTCTGCGTTTGTGCATCTTCTTTCCCTCCTCTTCTTCTGCTCCTCGGTTCTTTAGCGTTTCTCTTCTGGCCCTTGAGGCACCACAAAACCCTCGGCTCCTCTCTCTCCGCCGCCTCTTCTCTGTCTTTCTCTGCCTAAACATCCGTCCATCTCGCCATAGAAAAGAGCGTGTGGGGAAAATGGAGCGTTCTCGGGGCGCGTCGGTCGGAGAAAGCCCAGGGGGAGCGGCGGGAGCGGCGGGAGCGGTGGGAGCGCGGGGCAGGGTTGAAGGAGAGCCGGGGTATTGATTCGGAGCCCTTTTGACATGCTAATTTACTCGCTGACTACTTTAATGGCGCCCTCTTCCCATCGCCGGCTTCAAAGCGAGGATGCAAAAGCAGCTTTCAAGCGCACTTTCCTCGACGTCTTGACATCGCACACTTTGGGGCGCATTAGTCGCGACATTCAAACGCCCATCGGAAGCAAAACTCATTCCACAGAAGCGCGCGGAAGATGCAATTTGGGCTAAACATTTGGCTAAAAGTGGAAGCAGATGTGCCGACGGGACAAATGTTTGGGAGATTTGGGGGAAAGTGACGAATCGAGGAACGTTGTGAAGTGTGTCGGTCAAAGAAAAGCATCGTTACTCATTTGTACGAGTTTTAGTTCAAAAGAGAAACTGCAAGATCTCTGAAGTGTTTGTACAAGTGCTATTAATGACAAATGCACCCTGAAAGTCTTTAAAGAAGCACTATGTAACCTTTCTGGCGTCTTGTCCATGGAGATGTTCCATAGTGTGGCATTACACATCGAGTACACATGTTTTTGTTGCTCAAATTGACCTTGAAAAACAGGTTTTCTGCCTGAGCCCGAGTTTAACGTTGCACTGCGGAACATTCAAAAGCAGTGACGTCACCGTGGAGACGAGCAGGTGTGGCTGACCCGGCACCAGAAAAGTATCTCAAAAGTGTCTCAAATCAAATACTGATCCAAACGTCCCAAACTCAAAAGCATCACAATGTCATCTTTAAGGGTGATTCTTGTTTTGTTATTGTTTTTGTATTCATATATTTAAGTATTTATTATGTATGAGTTTGAGAGATTATACAACATCTGTTTACTGTGCAGGTTGGATTATAGATTTCAAAATGAAGCTCTTCATTAGTTGTTTGATTCCGTGATGCTAATGTCCCATAATGCCAAACACAGGTCTTTAACGCTCTCCTCCGCCCCAAGAACAGATGAGGAGCGGGGAGAAGACTGACCCTTGAGGAGCGCCCAGATAGAGCCCCGGAAAAGCCCCATGGGGAGGCCAGTTAGCACCGAAATGAGCCCAAACGCACACAGACAAACAGACATCATCCACTCTGCTCGGATCAGGCCCCCAAACGACCCCTGGTACCCCTGGGTCCATCTTACGCCCCCAGACTCCCTCACTCTCCCCTCAGCAGCTGTCAAAACCCCTGACGTCTTCATCAATCCCGCGGCTCGGTCGTGTCACGCTCCGCACCGAGATGGATGGCGAGCAGGGTGAACCTTGACCTCTCCTGTGCCACCCTCGGACCCCCGCCGAACCTCGCCGGGCTTGGGTCGGCTTCCGCGGCGGCACCCAACAATGACGGAGGAGAGTCTATTCATCTAAAGCTGGGAACAATTGTGACGGGCGCGTCGGGGACAAGCTCAGGCTCACAGCGGGCTCTCGGGCACAAGAGCAAGACCGGGGTCTTTAGAATCCGATACAAAACTGTGGATGTATTCTTGACAGCTGCTATTTAATCATCTCCTTTGTTCACCGCATCTGACCGATCCTTCACTCGTAACAGGACACAGAGTCGTATCAACACATCCAAGTCCAGAAAATCTCTCTATTATTATTATTTTTATTTTACTTTTTTTTTTTTTTTTTATTATTATTATTATTATTATTATTATTATTATTATTATTATTATTATTATTATTATTATTATTATTATTATTTTACTTTATTTTACTTTATTTCACTTTATTTCACTTTATTTTTATTTATTTTATTTATTTTATTTATTTTATTTATTTTATTTATTTTATTTACTTTATTTATTTTATTTATTTATGAATCTTTATTTAACAAGGCATAAGAACTATTGAAACGCCACGTCCACCAAATATGTCCATTTTCAGGTTGACTTTATTTGATTGGTCCATGACTTTATTTGATTGGTCCATCATCATTTGTGTCCAGGCCTTGATTGGTCCAGGATCTTGGACTGGTTTAGCGTCAGGATTAGCCGAGTGTGTGTGTTATACAGCTTTAGAGAACGTTCTGAGGCGCGCGGAGAACCTGCCCGCTCCACCAGATGGACCACTTCAGGAGCAAGGTCTAAACCGGTTCAAATCAGGTCCAGTCCAGGTCTGTTCGTTGTTCTGATGTCTCTGTTCACAACTGCAGCTCAACGATGAAAGGAAAATACAATAAATACTTTTCAAATACATTTCAATTGAACTTATAGTAAATGTACAAAGTCCTTTTAGGCCCATCCCTGTCCCGCCCCGGCCCGTCCCCTGGCCCGTCCCGTCCCTCTAACACTCAGCACTCTGAAGTTAAACGAGCGTCGAGCGGCTCGTGTTGGCTCAAACCGGCCCGAGTTGGCAAACGTCACGGTTCGTCATGTTCTACCACGGCTTTATTACACGCGGCCCACTTGTTTATTTCAAGGGAAATTAAAGAGACGAGATAAGGGGCCCTTTGCAGTGCATAATATACGGCATGACATCAGGGGTCTCATTTTCAGACAAGGGGGTTTTTAAGTCATTATGAGATCCACTGCCAGGTCTGGAAAGAGTTAGACCGGGCCGAGGTTAAAACCAGATCAAACTGACATCTTTGCTCAAGGACACAAAGGAACACGTTTGTATTTTCATAAAAAGAATACGTTCAAATCTTTCAGGAATTCAGACAATTCAGGAATTCAGGAACATTCAAGAACATTCAGGAACATTCAGGAACAATTCAAGAACATTCAGGAACATTCAGGAACATTCAGGAACGAACATTCAGGAACATTCAGGAACATTCAGGAACATTCAGGAACATTCAGGAACATTCAGGAACGTTTCAGGAACATTCAGGAACGTTCAGGAACGTTCAGGAACATTCAGAGAACATTCAGGAACATTCAGGAAACATTCAGGAACATTCAGGAACATGTCTGAAGTGGAAATGGAACGGAAGATAAATCAGGAAAACGCAATACTGAGGAACAAGCGACCCTCTGTGGCCCACCTCAGGACCACTCTGTCCCTCCTCTGTCCTCCTCCGTCCTGCCTCCGGCCCTCCTCTGTCCCTCCTCCGTCCCTCCTCCGGCCCTCCTCTGTCCCTCCTCTGTCCTCCTCTGGCCCTCCTCTGGCCCTCCTCTGTCCTCCTCTGTCCCTTCCTCTGGCCCTCCTCTGGCCCTCCTCTGTCCTCCTCTCTCCCTCCTCCGGCCCTCCTCCCGGTCCTCCTCTGCCCTCCTCTGGCCCTCCTCTGTCCCTCCTCTGGCCCTCCTCTGTCCCTCCTCTGGCCTCCTCTGTCCTCCTCTGTCCCTCCTCTGGCCCTCCTCTGGCCCTCCTCTGTCCCTCCCTCCGGCCCTCTCCTCCGGCCCTCCTCCGGCCCTCCTCCGTCCTCCTGCTGTCCCTCCTCTGGCCCTCCTCTGGCCCTCCTCTGGCCCTCCTCTGTCCTCCTCTGTCCCTCCTCTGGCCCTCCTCTGGCCCCTCCTCTGTCCCTCCTCTCTCCTCCTCCGGCCCTCCTCCGGTCCTCCTCCGGCCCTTCCTCTGGCCCTCCTCTGGCCCTCCTCTGGCCTCCTCTGTCCCCTCCTCTGTCCTCCTCCTCTGGCCCTCCTCTGTCCCTCCTCTGTCCCTCCTCTCTGTCCCTCCTCTGGCCCTCCTCTGTCCTCCTCTGGCCCTCCTCTGGCCCACATTTGAAGCCAGTGCAGTTTTGACTCTCTCGTCGTAAAGTAACATCTGTGCTGATTGAAGCCCACCCTGCACTGAAGGTGGCACTAAATCACGGGGACTTTGTGGTGTTATTATGCGGCAGATAAAAGGTGGGTCGTAAATGATGGGCTGTAGAGGTGGTCCGCCCCCTTCTAATCACAGCCATTCATCCTCGGTCCGGCCTCCTTCGTTTGTGATTCCATTCATTATCGCAACGGGCGGCAATTTAGCCCACATTAAGCTTGTGTTGGTCCTGAAGTGTAATCTGTAACCAAGTAAAGCCAATCTGAACCAGGACCAACACATGAGACCGGGTCTGAAACAGGGCTAAACCGGGTCTGAAACGGGGCAAACAGGGTCTGAAATGGGGCTAAATCTGAAGGGGTCTGAAACGGGGCTAAACGGGTCTGAAACGGGGCTAAACGGGTCTAAACGGGGCTAAACAGGGTCTACGAACGGGTCGAAGCTGAAAGGGGCTAAACCGGGTCTGAAAGGGAAACAGGGTCTGAAACGGGGCTAAACCGGGTCTGAAACGGGGCTAACCCGGTCTGAAAGGGGCTAAACGGGTCCTGAAGGGCAACAGGGTCTGAAACAGGGCCAAACAGGGTCTGAAAGGGGGCTAACGGGGTCTAAACGGGGCTAAACAGGGTCTAAAACGGGGCTAAAACCGGGTCTGGGTCTGAAAGGGGCTAAACAGGGTTGAACAGGGCAAACGGGTCTGAAACGGGGCTAAACCGGGTCTGAACACGGGGCTAAACCGGGTCTGAAATGGGGCTAAACAGGGTCTAAAACGGGGGGCTAAACAGGGTCTGAAATGGGGCTAAACAGGGTCTAAAAGGGGCTAAACCGGGTCTGAAATCGGGTCTGAAATGGGGCCTAAACAGGGTCCTAAACAGGGCAAAACGGGTCTAAAACGGGGCTAAACCGGGTCTGAAACGGGGCTAAACCGGGTCGAAACGGGGCTAAACGGGTCTGAAACGGGGCTAAACGGGTCTGAAACGGGGATAAAACCGGGTTCTCTGAAACAGGGCTAAACCGGGTCTGAAACGGGGAAAACCCGGGTCTGAAACGGGGCTAAACTGGGTCTGAAACAGGGCCTAAACAGGGTCTGAAACGGGGGCTAAACAGGTCGAAATGGGGCAAAGGGTCTGAAATGGGTCTGAAACGGGGCTAAACAGGGTCTGAAAGGGCTAAACTGGGTCTGAAACGGGCAAAACAGGGTTTAAAACGGGTCTAAAACCGGGTTGAAACGGGGCTGAGCCCGGGTAGAAGCTGGGTCTGAAACGGGGCTAAACCGGGTCTGAAAACGGGCCAAACCGGGTCTGAAACGGGGCTAAACCGGGTCTGAAACGGGACTAAACCGGGTCTGAAAGCGGGGGGGCAAACCGGGTCTGAAACGGGGCTAAACCGGGTCTGAAACGGGGCAAAACAGGGTTTAAAACGGGTCTAAACCGGGTCTCAAAACGGGGCTGAAACGGGCTAAAACAGGGTCTGAAATGGGGCAAAACAGGGTCTAAAACGGGGCTAACACCGTGAACAGGGCTAAACCGGGTCTGAAACGGGCTAAACCGGGTCTGAAACGGGGCTAAACCGTTGAAACGGGACTAAACCGGGTCTGAAACGGGGCTAAACCGTGAACAGGGACTAAACCGGTCTGAACGGGGCTAAACCGGGCTCTGAAATGGGGCTAAACCGGGTCTGAAAACGGCCAACAGGTCTGAAACGGGCGCTAAACCGGGTCTGAACGGGGCTAAACTGGTCTGAAACGGGGAAAACCGGGTCTGAAACGGGATAAACCGGGCTTGAATCAGGACTGAACCACTTGTAGAGGAACTATTGGATATGGGAAAAACAGGAAGCAGGAAACAAACTAAATTGGGACTACATCCAGGTCTAAACCAGGTCCAAACCAGGACTAAACAAGGTCTTTATAAAAGCCGAGGCCGGACACGACTCGCTACCTCAGACGTCAGTGCCCAAACCAGTGACTACGGTCACAACCAGGCTAACGGCGAGAAACGACTTACAACCAACTCCATGCCAATATTGACACCTATCTTGAAATCATCGAGCTTGAAGCTGATGCGAAGATTGAGGCGGCAGGTGAGGGTTTTGTTGCTTCTGACATCATGATAACATCGCTTGACTCAGAAACTCTCGCCGTTTGCGCGGACCTCTATAAGTTGGAACCCCACTCCATGAACGAACAAAAGTATACAGTGAGGCGTCCTCTTAGATGTCTACGTGGCGCTACCTGTCCATTTCACGGCTCCCGTGTGCGCCCTCCACTCGGGGTGAAAACTTCTGCCTGCGATAGTGATTAAATTGCCGTCTCTCACGTTCTTCCTCACGACGCTCTTGACCTGTCTCCGCGTCGGCAGACTCAGAACGCGGCCGAGAACAGGACGGAGGCCGCAGCCAATCAGCTCGTGCCGCTTCCACACAGACTCCTACAGGGACACGCCCCGCTGCACGACGCCTCTCCCACAGGCGACTGACTGTATTCTAACATTCGGTATCACCACGGCTGTGAAAAGGATAAGAACGACGGGAACGAGGTAAAGGGAGCGAGGAGATAGGGCAAAAACGGAGGGGAGGAAGAATACAGGAGCCAGACCAAGCCAGACCAAGCCAACTAAGCAGACTACCAATAGCCCAGTACTCAAGCCAGAGGCAAGCAATAAGCTCCAGACCAAGCCAGACCCAACCAGACGCAAGACCAAGACCAAGCCAGACCAAGCCAGCAGCAGACACAGACCAAAGCAGACCACAAGCCAGACCAAGCCAGACAAGGACACGGACCAGCCAGACCACAGCCAGACCAAGCCAGACAGCAACCAGACCAGAGCCCAAGCCAGTTACCAAGCCGAGTTACCAGACCAGACCGACCAAGCTCAGACCAAGCCAGACCAAGCCAGATCCAAGCCAGACCAAGCCAGAGCAAGACAGACAAGGCCAAGCCAGAGCAAGACCGGACCAAGCCATGACCAAGCTCAGACCAAGACCGGAATTTAAAGATGATTGAACTGTTTTTAGTTGAAATGACGTCAATCATTTCTATCTCCAAGAAGAAGTGTGGAGTTAAAAGCAGACCGGACTCATTAAAAAAGCTGTGCTAAAGCTTGTTCTAAGACCAGAATACCCTAGTGCATGAGAAAAGGATTAAGTACCAAAGGACCAAACCTAACATCAGGTCTAAACTGGAACTGAGCCCAAAACTTACAAAAGATTCTCCTCAGAAGAAATCAGGGAAAGATCAACAGGCCAAAGAAGTAAGTGAAGTTCATTTATTGAGACGGAGACATGAACAGGAGAGACCTTTGTCCCGTCTCTGAGCAGCTGAGATGTTCAGGGGAGGAGCCTATTGTACATGTTTAAGGGGGCGGGGAAACCTAAGCAGACACTGGGAGAACATGCAAACGCCACACAGAAACGCCCCGCGCCGCTCGGGAATCAACAAAACAAAGATAGAGCCTCTTAAGTCACAGAAAAGCTAGGTTATGTTAGCATGTAGCTCAAGGAGAAGATGCTAAAGGAGAAGCTGTCTTTACCTAGGCACTCCGCGTTGCGTTCCTCGTATCCGGGATTGCAGAGGCAGTTCCCGATGGGCACCAGCCACTCTCCGTCAGCGCCACAGTACATTTTGGGCACTTCTTTCTCCTCTGAATTATCCACACAAGATCCACGGACCTCCACGAGCGACGACGTATCCGCCCCCGTGATGGTGTCGGGAAACTGGGCCAGGTTTCGCACGGCGAGGGGACATTTTTTGTAGAAGACCCTCACAGAAACCAAGGCGATGCACGCCCCTACATCCTGGAAGGCCAGATAAAACCCTTTCCTCGTCAAAGCGCCCACATCTCGGACTTCGGTGTTTAATTTCATGATCCGATCGCCGATGTCGACTTGAGTGAAGCTTTCGTCCGCGGCGATGGTGTCGATCTTCCCGAACTGGTTTTCCCGGATGTAGCGCTCCTTGTCGTTGTTGGACTCGTAGTAGTAGAGGTTGAAGGTCTCCTTGCAGGTTCCCATGACGCCCGGCAGGCTGTTGCAGTCCCGCAGCGTGAACTTGATCTCGATGTAAACGCGCTGCGCTCCGCCGCGGGGGATCCAGTCGGTGCGGAGCCAGTTGTTCTGGCTGGGCTCCATGACGTTGCAGACCTGGTACGTTCGAATGGGGATGTTCTTCTCGTCCATGATGCTCACCTCCTCCCACTGTGGAAAAGCAACACAAGGACGGTCATTAGGTTGGATTCCTCTGTCCACTGAGCAAACAGGGGCGTGTCTCGGGAGGTTCTCAGGAGCATTTCAAAGAGTCGACAGTAATTCGACTCATGACTAGTCGATGATCGTGTTGTATTTTGACCTTTGTGATCTTTATCTGGACTTTACAGGCTCGAAAACACACACAAAGGAGCTTTTATAGCAAAGACAGCCTTTTGAAATCAATAATTGAAATCAATTAATACGCTTTCATTGTTAATATTACTGTCTGAGGCTACACACAGGACTGAACCTGGCATTTAACACGACTAACAAAGACTAACACATGAATAAACCTGGTCCAAGAGACTACTCACAGGACTGAACCTGGTATTTAACACGACTAACAAGACGATAACACATGAATAACGTGAAGCCTAACATTACTCAGTATAGTACCAGTGTAGTACAGCATTGTACAGTACAGCATATAATACTGTATACTGGTAGTTACAACAGGTCCAACCCCAGAGTAGACTAAATGTCGCTGTGTGGAAACCATTTCTATGCAAAACTGCACAAATAACACACTTTAAATGTACATAAAAGAGCTGTATTTTATTCCTCCACATTTGATTGGACGGTTTATATACCGACCTTCTTCACGGCTTATTTCCCAGGGAGGACGTCGAGCTAACGCTAACGCTAACGCTGACGCTAACCATAGCCGCTTTGCACAACTTTGAGCTAACGTCTATCAGCGGCTCTCGTCCTTTTGTTGTGGAAATGGGGGCGAGATAAGGTCGGCTAGCGTAGCTCTTCGGCGCTAGCGCGGGGGAGCCAGAAAACGGGGCCAATTGAATGCTAATGAGAAGGTGAAGAGAGCGCGCCGGCCAGCGGACCCTGTCAACAAGGTTGTGTGCCGATTAAAACCCGCTCTGAGCCCAGGTCACCCACAGAAGGCCCAAACGGGGAGGAACTGAATTGTGCCACAGGCTACCATCTGAAACTGCACACACGTCTGAAAACTGCACACACGACTGAAACTGAACACACGTCTGAAACTGCACACACGACTGAAACTGAACACACGTCTGAAACTGAAACACGTCATAAAACTGAACAAACGTCTGAAACTGAAAACACGTCTGAAACTGCACACACGTCTGAAACTGAACACACGACTGAAACTGAACAACGACTGAAATGAACACACGTCTGAAACTGAACACACATCTGAAACTAGACACATCTGAAACTGCACACACTCGGACTGAACACACGAACTGAAACTGAGAACACACGACTGAAACTGAACACATGTCTGAACTGAACACAGTCTGAAACTGACACTACACGTCTGAAACTGAACCACACATCTGAAAACTGAACACACATCTGAAACTGCACACGTCTGGAACTGAACACACGTCTGAAACTGAACAACACAAACTGAACACACGACTGAAAACTGAACACATGTCTGAAATGAACACACGTCTGAAAACTGAAAACGTCTGAAACTGAACAACGTCTGAAACTGAAAACACAGTCTGAAACTGCACACACAGTGCGTCTGAAACTGAACACCATGTCTGAAACTGAACACACGTCTGAAAGAACACATGTCTTGAAACTGAACACACGTTCTGAAACTGAACACACGTCTGAAACTGAACACCACATCTCGAATACTGAACACGCACAGTCTGAAACTGACATCGTCTGAAAACTTGAACACATAATCTGAAACTGAAACAAACGTTCTGGAAACTTAACACCATCTGAAACTGAACACACATCTGAACTGACATACATCTGAAACGAACACCATCTGAAACTGACGCATATTCTGAACTGAACAAATATCTGAAAACTGACATACATCTGAAACTGAACACATCATCTGAAACTGAACAAACGTCTGAACTTAACACACATCTGAAACTGAACACACATCTGAAAAACTGAACATACATCTGAAACCTGAACACAGGTCTGAAACTGACACACATCTTGGAACTACATACATCTGAAACTGAAACACATATCTGAAACTGAACACACGGTTCTGAAACTGAACATAGGTCTGAACTGAAACATATCTGAAACTGAACACATATCTGAAAACTGAACATATGTTCTGCAACTGAAACACCACACGTCTGAAACTGCAACACATATTCTGTAATGAACAAACGTCTGAAACTGAACAAAACTTCTGGAAACTGGAACACACATCTGTGAAACTGAATAACATCTGAACTCAGGAACATACATCTGAAAACTGAACACAACGTCTGAAACTGAAACACACATCTGGAAACTGGCACACATATCTGTGAAACTGAACACAACATCTGAAACTGGACCCACATCTGGAAACTGCCAACACACATTCTGAACTGAACACACATCTGAACTGAACACACAACTGGAACGGACTGCAGCACACATCTGAACCTGAACACACATCTGAACTGAACACACATCTGAACCTGAACACACAATCTAAACTGAACACACACATCCGAGAACGACAACACATCTGAACTCGACACGATATCTAAACTGAACCTGAACACACATCTGAAACTTGAACAAACTCTGAAACTGAACTGAACACACATCTTGAACCTGAAACAATCTGAAACTGAACAACATATCTGAACCTGAACACCCACCATTCTGAAACTAACAACAGATCTGAACTGAACAAACACATCTGAACCTGAACACACATCTGAAACTGACACAGATTCTGAAACTGAACAAACACATCTGAAATGAACACACATCTGAAATGAACACACACATTGACTCATGAACACACATCTGAAACTGAACACAGATCTGACCTGAACACACACATCTGAAACCTGAACACACATCTGACCTGAAACACGCATCTGAACCTGAAAACAGATCTGAAACTGAACAACATGTCTGAAACTGAACAACAACATCTGAAACTGAACACACACATCTGAACATGACAACAGATCTGAAATCTGAACACACACCTGAACACAGATTGAAACTGAACACACGTCTGAAAACTGAACACACATCTGAAACTGAACACACACATCTGAACATGAACACAGATCTGGAAACTGAACAACACATCTGAACCTGAACACACACGTCTGAAATGACACAACATCTGACCTGACACAAGTCTGAACCTGAACACACACGTCTGAACCTGAACAACAACATCTGAAACTGAACACACATCTGAACCTGAACACACAACTAAACTCCACTGCAGCACACATCTGAAAACCTGAACAACATCTGAACCTGAAACAACACATCTGAACCTGAACACACTCTGAAAACTGAACACACCACCATCCGAAAATGAACACACACTGAACCTGAACACATATCTGAAACTGAACCTGAACATCACATCTGAAACTGAAACAAACATCTGAAAACTGACCTGAAACACACATCTGAACCTGAAACACATCTGAAACTGCACACACGCATCTGAACTGAAAAAACAGATCTGAAAACTGAAACACATGTCTGAAACTGAACACAACATCTGAAACTGAACACACACATCTAACATGACACAGATCTGAAACTGACACACACCTGAACACAGTCTGAAAACTGAACACACGTCTGAAACTGAACACACATCTGAAACTGAACACACACATCTGAACATGAACACAGATCTGAAAACTGAACACACATCTGAACCTGAACACACACGTCTGAAACTGAACACACATCTGAACCTGAACACAAGTCTGAACCTGAACACAACACGGTCTGAACCTGACACACAATCTGAAAACTGAACCACACAATCTGAACCTGAACACACAACTGAAATCCACTGCAGCCACATCTGAAACTGAACACACATCTGAACCTGAACACACATCTGAAACCTGACACACATCTGAAAATGAACACCAAAAAACACATCCGAAACTGAACACACATCTGAACCTTGAACACATATACTGAAACTGAACCTGGAACACACATCTGAAAAACTGAAACAAACATCTGAAACTGAACCTGAACAACATCTTGAACCTGAAAAACATCTGAAAACTGAACACACACTGAACCCTGAACACCACATCTGAACACTGACACAAGATCTGAAACTAACAAAACACATTCTGACCTGAACACACATCTGAACTGAACACAGTGCTGAACTGCACACAACCTAACACGTAAATCCTGAAATGACACTGGAAAACCTGAACATCATCTGAAACTACACACACTTTCTGAAATCTCTACCAACAATCTGACAAAGACTGAACTGACACTCTGACAACAAACACATATCTGAACTGAACACAACATCTGAAACTGACACCGAATCTTGGAAGCCTGAACACGCATCTGAACAAAACACACGACTAATACCCGATGAAAACTTGAAACACATGTCTGCTGCAAACCTATGAACACACGATCTGAACCTGAACACACGTACTGTCTTGACACACAACACACATCTGAACCTGACACATCGTTGAAACTGAACCACAGTCTGAAAACTGAACAACATCTGAACGAACCTGAAACGAACTCTGAGCTGAAACTGAACACACATCTGAACCTGACACACACTCTAACTGAACACAACTCTGAACCTGAACAACATCTGAACCTGAACAACAATCTGAAAACTGAACACACGTCTGAACTGAACACACATTCTGAACCTGAACACAATCTGAAACCTGAACACTATCTGAAAACTGAACCTGAACACACATTCTGAAACTGAACAAACATCTGAAACTGAACCTGAACACACATCTGAACTCTGAAAACACATCTGAAACTGAACACACATCTGAAACCTGAAACACACATCTGAAACTGGAACACAGATCTGAACTGAAAACAATCGAACTGAACACACATCTGAAACTGAACACAGATCTGAAATGAACACACATCTGAACCTGAACACACACATCTGAACCTGAACACACACATCTGAACCTGAACACACACATCTGAACCTGACACACACATCTACCTGAACAACACGTCTGAACTGAACTAAATGTGTTGCTTATCTAAAAAAAAAAAGTTCTTCAAACGCTCGTATCATCAGGATTATTGATCCAAATGCTCTGAAACATGAGCACATTTTCTGTTACTTTTTTATTTATTTTTGTGTTTATTCAATTCTCCAAAAATGCAATGAAAAAAATGAATTCAAACAAACTAAAAAAAGAAAATCTGTGTTTTTGTGCCAAATCTGAGGCAAAAATACAAAGTAAAATAGAAAATTGTGTTTTGAACACCTGAATTTACATTTTACAGTTTCTTATTTTGTTCCAAACTCAGAATTTAAAAACACAAACTGACATTTCATTTTGAGCTTTATCAGAACAAAAAGACTGCGACCTCAGACCCTGGTCCTGGTCTAGTCCTGGTCTGGTCCTGCGTCTAGTCCTGGGGCCAACGATGCACCCCTCTCTCTCTCTCCTCATTCATGCCAGGCCCTCCCTCGCTCCCTCGCTCCCCCGTGGATATTAAAGTTTCCACAAAGGCCGATTCAAAGCGCTCTGTATTGAGGAAACCCAACGCCGTCCGCCGCATCGCTGTTGGGGATGTGACCGGAGCGGACGAGGGGGCGAGGGGGGCGCAGGGGCGAGGGGGCGAGGGGAGGGGCGATGGGGGCGAGGGGGAGGGGGCGAGGGGGCGAGGGGGGCGAGGGGCCAGAGGTGCTGCAGGTTACAGGGCCATCGCTGAACTACACCGCCGGTCAATGGGTCAGAGTTAAACAGCCTGGGGACTCTAACGAGACTCTGGAAAAACTAGACTTGGACAAACCTCTGGACTCTAATAACTTGGAAAACTCTCTGGACTACAACTAACGGTCAGACTTGTTGAAACAAACCTCTGGACTCTACACTAGACTTGGACAAACTCTGGACTCTAACTAACTGACTCTGACTCTAACTAGACTTGGACAAACGACCTCTGGACTCTAAACTAGACTTGGACAAACCTCTGGACTCTAACTAGACTTGGACAAACCTCTGGACTCTAACTAACTTGGACAAACTTAACTCTAACTTAGACTTGGACAAACCTCTGGACTCTAACTAGACTTGGACAAAACCCAG
Source organism: Chaenogobius annularis (assembly GCA_015082035.1). Lineage (NCBI taxonomy): Eukaryota > Metazoa > Chordata > Actinopteri > Gobiiformes > Gobiidae > Chaenogobius > Chaenogobius annularis. Next base: position 54,462 of record BJKM01001189.1, read on the forward strand.
GACTCTACATTGGACAAACCTCAGTGTCCAAATGTGGTCGTTTTTACATGTAAAAAAAGGGTTTTTTTTGTTTTCCAGTTTCGCGCTCGTTGTGTGTGTTCGGCCGACGACAACGACAATCAAGAAAAAGAGAGCCAAAAACATCAGAAACCAGGACGAAGCAGGTCCAGACGAGGTTTAACCAGGTCCAGTACTGTAACAGGTCTCAAGCAGGTCTAAAAGGGGGTCTAAAGGGGGTCTAAAGCAGGTCTAAAGCGGCTCTAAAGCAGGTCTAAAGCAGGTCTTAAACCAGGTCTAAAGCAGGTCTAAAGCAAGTCTAAACCAGGTCTAAACCAGGTCTAAAGGGGGTCTAAAGCAGGTCTAAAGCAGGTCTAAAACCAAGTCTAAACCAGGTCTAAAGCAGGACTAAACCAGGTCTAAACCAAGTCTTAAAGCAGGTCTAAACCAAGTCTAAACCAGGTCTAAAGCAGGACTAAACCAGGTCTAAAAGCAGGTCTAAACCAAGTCTAAACCAGGTCTAAAGCAGATCTAAAGGGGGTCTAAAGCAGGTCTAAAGGGGGTCTAAAGGGGGTCTAAAGCAGCGTCTAAAGCAGGACTAAAGCGGGTACAATACTGTAACAGGTCTAAACCAGGTCTAAACCAAGTCTAAACCAGGTCTAAACCAGGTCTAAACCAGGTCTAAAGCAGGACTAAAGCAGGTCTAAAGCAGGACTAAAGCGGGTCTAAAGCGGGTCTAAAGCGGGTCTAAAGCAGGACTAAACCAGGTCTAAACCAAGTCTAAACCAGGTCTAAAGCAGGTCTAAAGCAGGACTAAAGCAGGTCTAAAAGCAGGTCCAAACCAAGTCTAAACCAGGTCTAAAGCAGGTCCAAACCAAGTCTAAACCAGGTCTAAAGCAGGTCTAAAGCAGGACTAAAGCGGGTCTTAAAGCAGGACTAAAGCAGGTCTAAAGCAGGACTAAAGCGGGTCTAACCAGTCTAAACCAGGTCTAAAACCAGTCTAAACCAGGTCTAAACCAGGTCTAAACCAGGTCTAAACCACGCGTTGCATTTACCACTGGAGAAACTGGAGGAAGCGATAATATCTGTCCATTTTTGTGACCTGGAGCGTGCGGCGCTAACAAGGTGAGGACGCAAACTAAGGGGAGGACGCTAACAAGGGGGAGACGAAGGGAGACAAGGACGGAGGACGCTAACAAGGGCTGAGGACGCTAACAAGGGGAGGACGCTAACAAGGGAGAGGACGCTAACAAGGAGGACGCTAACAAGGGGAGGACGCTAACAAGGGGAGGACGCTAACAAGGGAGGACGCTAACAAGGGGAGGACGCTAACAAGGGAGGACGCACACAGGGGGACGTCACACAGTTTTACTCACCCCTCCTTCGGTGGGGTTGGCGACCCATCCCAGCTCCCCCTGCACCGATCTGGAGTCCAATAACGTGACTGGAAAACAAGAGGGAGAAACGTGAAAAACCAGAGCTAAACCAGCAGAAAAGAGCCAAAACAAGCGTAAAGTAAGAAAACCTTAAACAACACGACGTCGATCAAAGAGGAAAAACATTGAGCAAAGAGATTTTACAGAACGGCAAGAGTCAATATTTGTCCAGCTCAAGACTCCGAACGGATTTGATTTTCTGAACATTGCAAATCCCCCGTGTTTTCTTTTAAATGCAGATGATTTTTCTCCGTCTCTTGGCTCGACGTCAGACGTGTACCGTGTTGGCACGCGGGCACGCGGGCAACCGGGCAACGCGACGCCTTTGACAAACGTTTACATGCAAACGCATTTGTGATGAAGCTGGACTCAATCGTAATCGAAACATGATGATCATAATCAATAATCGAACATGGATCAACGATATGAAGAGAAACACTTCAAAACCAGGGCTGTTTTTAGACCAGTAAATCCATATAAAGTCGACTAGTTATTTTATTTCAATTCAAAAACTGATTTGGAAGAGAATTGACTTTAATTGAATATGTTTACACTTTGAAACTGTAAAAACACAGTTTCTAGAGCTTTTCAGGGTAAAACCTGCTTTTTGTCCGGTGAGTGCGGTTTGGGCAGATACTGGGTCAGATGCTGGGTCAATGCTGCTGGTCAGATGCTGGGTCAGATGCTGGGTCAGATGCTGGGTCAGATACTGGGTCAGATCATAGAAAACTGAAACATTTTTATTCCAACATTTCTGAACTTAAAGTACAAATGTTCAATTTCATAATGAGAAAAGGAAATGAAATGTCTCGAGGTCCAAAGTGCAGCACGAAATGAGCTACGGCCCATGTTGGGGTGACCCTACGGGTTGGGGACCCATGTTGGGGTGACCCTACGGCCCATGTTGGGGTGACCTTACGGCCCATGTTGGGGTGACCCTACGGCCCACGGCCATGTTGGGGTGACCCTACGGCCCATGTTGGGGTGACCCTACGGCCCATGTTGGGGTGAGTCACATCAGAACAATCCAAACGTTGGTTCAAACTGAAGCTCTTTTAACATTTTGGACCTGATTCTGGACACTTTGTGCCCAGGCGCTTCCACCAGCGAAAACAGGAACTATCGTGGTGTTTAGAACTTACACAAGCCTCAAATCAGATTTACATCTACGAGGATATTACTGGACGTGGTTGTGATGTTATTAGTTTGGTGCCATTAAACCTTTATAAACAATTATAAACAATTATAAACCTTTATAAACCTTTATAAACCTTTATAAACCTTTATAAACCTTTATAGACCTTTATAAACCTTTATAAACCTTTATAAACCTTTATGAACTTTAAAAACTTTATAAACCATTATAAACCTTTATAAACCTTTATAAACCTTTATAAACCTTTATAAACCATTATAAACCATTATAAACCTTTTTAAACCTTTTTAAACCTTTATAAACCATTATAAACCTTCATAAACCTTTATAAACCTCTATAAACCTTTATAAACCTTTATAAACCTTTATGAACTTTAAAAACCTTTATAAACCATTATAAACCATTATAAACCTCTATAAACCTTTATAAAGCTTTATAAACTTTTAGAAAGCTTTATAAATCATTATAACCCCTTTATAACCCTTTATAACCCTTTATAACCCTTTATAACCCCTTATAAAGCTTTATAACGCGGCCATTCTCTGATCGGATCCGACGCGTAAAAGGCTCGCGCGGAGCTGGCTCGGGCCGTGCCAAACGCGCCTGGTGTTCTGGACAGGGCTGAGGTGGTCCTCCTGAAGCCCACAGCTCCACGCGTGCTCCTCAAACGGCCGTGGAAACACACTTGGAGCGCAGAAGTGAAGCTGTGCGTAAACGGGCCAAATCCCGGCTTTGGACCGTTTCAACTGGACTCGTCTCAATCAAGAGGAAACCCGCACTGAAAAGTCCCGGAGCAGTTTGTCCCGTCTGGCTTACCTTCATTCGGGGGGTAGACCCGCGCGGAGGACACGACTGAGAAAAGACCCAAAACACGGAACGCGAACACGATCCTAGAATCCATGAGACCACTGGGTTTAGTCCTGGTTTAGTCCTGGTTTTTCCGTCTGGGTTATTCTTTCTCACAGCTCTGTCTCTCTCTCATGCCCTCTCTCTTCTCTCTGTTCCTTCTTCTCTCCCTTCTTCTCTTCTTCTCTTCTTCTCTTCTCTCTTTCTCCCCTCGCACTCCACAGACTCGCGTTCTCTGGCTCGGCGTGTGCGCGGTGCGTACGTGTGCGTCCTTCCCAGTGGAATATCACTCTGAGGCGAACGGACCGAGGCGCACAGAGCAGCGCAGAGGAGCTGCGCAGAGGAGCTGCGCAGAGGAGCAGTGCAGAGGAGCAGCGCAGAGGAGCAGCGGAGGCGGGACTAAAGCGTGAGCTGCTGCGGGGGACGGGACTTCCACGAGCTGGAGGGAGAGCAAGAGGTGCAGCAGGAGGAGGTGCAGCAGGAGGAGGAGGTGCAGGAGGAGGAGGTGCAGCAGGAGGAGGTGCAGGAGGAGGAGGTGCAGCAGGAGGAGCGACAGCAGAGGAGTTGCACACGGAGTATCTGCAGCAGAGGAGAAGAGCAGCAGGAGAGGAGCAGGAGGAGGAGCCAGCAGCAGGAGGAGCAGAAGGAAGCAGCAGAAGGAGACAGCAGGAGAGGAGCAGCAGAGAGAGTGCAGCAGGAGAGGAGCAGAGAGGAGCATGCGAGGAGGCAGAGGAGAGCAGGAGGAGGAGCAGCGACGGAGGAGGAGCAGGAGGAGGATGCAGGAGAGAGGTGCAACAGCAGAAGGAGAGAGCCAAAGCAGGAAAGGACAGAGCAGCAGTACAGGACGGAGGAGCACGGAGGAGGAGGAGCAGGAGAGAGGAGGAGCAGGAGAGGAAATATTGAATGTTGTTGATCATTTTACACAAATGGAACATTTTGTCTTGGGGTTCAGAATAAAAACAATTAGGCCCGTTGCCACTAATCGACAGCAACAAGTTCAAACACAAATATTTTAAATATTGGAATTGGAAAGTGCTCTGAAGATATGATGAAGATTATGACTCATGAATATTGATCTCTTATCAGGATCGATTCTCTTCTTGCTGTATTTAGGTCACAATGTGTTCAAAAAATCTCATAAATAAATAATATATTTATCATCATCATCAATCTTCATCATCAGCTGGACTCGCACGGCAGCAAGACCCTGGAGTAACATCGCCCCCTAGCGGACACGAGCGCTCTCTGCAGCTCCAGGGCCTTTGCACTGGATTTAAACTGGATTTATTGGATGATATGTGATCATCATGTTGATCATCATGTGCGATCATGTGATCATCATGTGATCATCATCCAGCGGCTTTAAGGGTTTGAATGATAAGATGAACAGTGCGTCAAACATGAGCCGTGAAGGTGGAACGGCAGAAGAACATCTGCTGCAGGTGAACAAAGGTCTGGAGCAGACTCAAACCAGGACTAGAACTTATTTACAAAATATGATAAATAATAGATGATAATTGGCTGTTTAAATTTTCAGGGAAAAAAATACTCAAATTGTATTTGAGCTTCACAAAAGTTATCATTTGTGTCATATTTCTGAAGATAACACCTTGAGTCACATTTGTGTCATCTCTTATATAGCGAGGATAAATCATGTCCAAAACCAGACTGAAACTCTGATCCCAGTCCATAATTCTCCTCTGACAGTCACATTATTTTCCACTTCCACTCTTTATCCACAGGGTCGCGATCTTTAATATTGTGTGTGTGTGTGAGAATGTGTGTGTTGTGTGTGTGTGTGTGATGGGTGTATCTGTGTGGTGTGTGTGTGTTGGTGTGTGTGTGTGTGATTGTGTGTGTGTAGTGTGTGATGTGTGGTGTGTTTAGTGTGTGTGATGGAGTGTGTGTGTCTGTATGTGTGTATGTTGGTTGAGGTGTGTGTGTGAGTAGTTTAGTGCTGTGTGTATTGTGTGTGTGTGTGTGTGGTGTGTGTGTGTGTTGTGTGTGTGTGTGTGTATGTGTTGTGTGTGTGTGTAGTGTGTGTGTGTGTGTGTGGTGTGTGTGTGTGAGTGTGGTGTGTGTGTGGTCTGTATGTGATGTGTGTGTGTGTGTGTGTGTGTGTGTGAGTAGTGTGTGAGTGTGTGTGTGTGTGTGTGTGTGTAGTGGTGTGTGTGTGAGTGTGTGTGTGTGATGTGTGTGTGTATGTGTTCTTGTGATAGTGGTGTGTGTTCGTGCTGTGTGTCCGTGAGGTGTGGTTAGTTGACTGTGGTGGTCTTGTTGGTCCGCATGCGTCTTTATCACTTGTGTGTGTGAGTAAATGAGTGAGTGTAGTAGTTGTTTGAGTTTGTCGTGTATGTGTGTAGATGACTGTACGTGTATCAAGGCGTGTGAGTTATAATAACTCTGTATTTATCTTCCCTGTTGTGTGTTTTGTTGTGTAACGCTTGTGCCCTTCGAATTGAGTCGGTGTGTAGCTTGATGTGTGTGTCTGTGTGTGGCTTGTTGTGGCTCGTACTGTTATCTGGGTTTGTTGGTGACTGAGTGTGGTTTGTGTTGTGCTTTGAATATCTCTTGTGTCGGTTTGTGTGTGTGGTCTAGTCGTATCCTGTCGTGCTGTGTGTTGTTGTGCGTGATGTTGTGCCTGGTATCTGTGTGTGTGTGTGTGTCTTACTTACTGTGTGATACTCTGCTTGATGTTGTTTGCTGTTTGCGTGTGTGATCGTCTGTACTGTGTCATCTTGCTGTGTGCTGTTGTCGTGTGTTGTTATCTCTGTGTGGGCTGTGTGATAAGTTGTGTACTGTGATATATATCTACTCCTGTGCTGCTCGTGTTGTTGTGTGTGTGTTCTGTGTGTATCTGTTCTGGTCGTGGAAGTGTGTCTGTAATCTGTGTAGAGGTCTGTGGCTTGTAGTCGTCGAGTTGTGTTTGGTGGTGTGGTGTCTGTGGTGATCTGGTGCTGGGGTGTATGTTGTGTGTGTGTGTGTGGTGCAGTGTTGGTCTGATCAGTGTGTGGTGTGTCTGTGTGTGTATCTTGTGTTTGATGTCTGGGTGATGTTGTGTGTGTGTAGCTTGTGTGTGTGTGTGAAGTATGAGTGTTCTGTGTACTACTGTTGGTGTAGGTGTGTGTGTGCTGCTTGTGACATGGTGTGTGATGTGGTCTTGTAGTGTACCTGCTTGCCTGTGTCTGACTTTCTGGTGTGAACTTTGTTGTGTGTCGTTTCGTGTGTATCTTGTGTGTGGTGTGTGCTCTGTGGTGTATCTTTGTGGTGTGTGTGTGTGGTGATGTGTGTGTGTATCTGTTGTGTGTAGTTCTGTGTAGTTCTGTGGTGTTTGTGCTGTGTGGTTCGTTTTTGTGTATGGTGTGTGTCGTGTTCTGTGTGTGTATGTGTGTGTTGGGCATGTGCGAGTGGTGTGTGTGTGTGTTCTGTCGTAGTATCTGTGTGGCACTTCTTGTGTGTGTGTGTGTGTGTGTGTGTGTGTCTTGTGTGTGATCAAGAGTGTGGGTTGGATCTGTGTTGTGTGTGTGTGTCTGTTGTGTATCGATTGTCTTTTGTCGTTGTTGTGATTTGTTGTTGTGTAACGGTTTTCTGTGTGTTGTTATCTGTGTGTGTGTCTGCGTGTTTCTGTGTTGTATCGGTGTGTTCTGTGTAGTGTGTGGTGTTGCTTGTTGTGGGTGTCTTGTGGCTATTGATTGCTGTGCGTCTGGTGTGTGTTGTGTGTGGTGTTGTGTGAGTGTGTGTCTGGTGTGTGTTGTGTGTGTGTTGTGATGTGTGTGATGTTTGTGGTTGTCTGTGTGTTGAGTTGTGGTTATGTTGTGAAATGCTCTGAATGTCCACTGACCGTAACACGAGCTCGTGGGCCGTCCCAGCCCTCGCCGTGAAGACTGTCATGTTTAACCCACAATTCTGAAAAGAACATCATCGTCACAGAAGATCATACTGACCGATGGAAAGCACCTGAGTATGGCAGTGAGCCAACAGGGGCCATTACAGGTCAGATCTGTGGAGCGGCAACAAGCGAGCGAGACCAAAACCAGCCCAGAATATAAGGACCTGTTCTCAAGGTGCTCTTCAGTCTGAACTGGGCCCAAAACCACGTGCAAAAAACCTCAGCTCAAAGTGGCTGCTTGAAGAAGCAGCTTTCTGAAACACGACAGAGAAACTGTTTGTGAGGGCAGAGAAATGCATTTATAGCAGTCCAGACTGGTTTATTACTGCCACAGATGGAGATTCAAGTGTCTGAACTAAAGGCACACAAACTACAAGCTGCGCTTGTTGTCCGTCACACGCGCTCAAAAGACCGGTCGGTCCGGTTAAGACCTCAGTTTGTCCTTGAAATGCTCCTGAAGCTCAGAAATCAGACAATGATCAGAGTTTGGAGTGTTTAACCAAAGGACTGTCGCACTCTCAAAGTCGGAGCGTTCTGGCAGTGTTCTGACGACTCTGGATTTCTCGAGCTTCGATTTTCTGAGATCTGAGTCTTCTGACGTTTCCTGGAGGTTCTGCGAGCTTCTGAGTATCTTCTAGTCATACTTGCATATCTCTGGAGCGCTAACGAGTATTCTTGGATACTTCTGAGCTCATTATTCGGTAACTTCTGAGCCGTTCTAGAGCGTTCTAGAGCTCAGATTCTGGAGTGCTTCTTCGACGCTTTCCGGAGGTCTGAGCTCTGGCAGGTTCTGGGCGGTCTGATATTCTGAGCTATCTGAGTGTCATGGAGCTTCGATTTCTGGGCGTTCTGAGATATTCTGAGTATCTGAGTATTCTAAGTATTCTGGAGCGCTTCTAGACTATCAGCGAGTTCTTAGCACTTCAGAAATATCTAACAGTTTTCTGGATTTCTGGAGCTCATACTTCTGACTCTGGCAGTTCTGAGCGTCTAGAGCGTCAGAGCTATCTGAAGATTCTGCGACGATATCCTGCTAGCGCAGTATCCTGGCAGTCTTCGGGCAGAGCTCTCTATGAGCGTCAGAATCTGGAGGTTCTGAGCGTCCTGCGGATTCTGAGCATCGCATATTCGAACGACTCTGGACATAGAGATTCTGGAGCGTCAAAGTACCATAGAGCGTCAGAGTCATTCGCACATCCAGACTCTGGAGCGTTCTGCAGCGCTCTGACTGCGTACTATAGCATCGTCCAGGTAGCATTCTAGATCTGATATTTCTGAGAGCTCATATCGGACGTCCTGAGTGTTTTAGACGTTCTGGGTATTCTGACATCTGGAGTATTCTAAGTATTCTGGAGCGCATAGATATTCTGAGCGTTCTAGAGGTCGAGAATCTGGAGCATCAGTATCTTAGCGTTCTGAGCCCTGGCAGTTCTGAGCGTCTGTGTATTCTGGAGCTCTGGATTATCTGAAGTTTGCTGGAGCTTAGAGTATTCTGGAGCGTCTAGAGCTCAGGAGTATCTGGAGCGTCATTCTGAGCTTCTGAGCATTCTGGACTAGAGGTCAGAGTATTCTGAGTATCTGAGTATTCTGCGAGTATCTGGCACTGGAGCGTCAGTATTCTGGAGCGTTCTGGAGCGTCCTGGAGTGTTCTGGAGCGTTCTGGGGTATTCTGGAATATCTGGGGTATTCTGAAGTATTCTGGAGCGCTTTAGAGTATTCTGGAGCGTTCTAGAGCGTCAGGAGTATTCTGGAGCGTCAGTATTCTGGAGTGTTCTGGAGCGTTCTGGAGCGTTCTAGAGTGTCAGGAGTATTCTGGAGCGTTCTGGAGTATTCTGGAGTATTCTGGAGTATTCTGGAGCATTCTAGAGCGTCAGGAGTATTCTGGAGCGTTCTGGAGTATTCTGGAGTATTCTGGAGCGTCAGTATTCTGGAACGTTCTGGGAGCTTCGTCACGTTAGCGTTAGCGCTCCACCGCCGTTAGCGCGGCAGGCTTTTGATTGACTGCGCTCTTTGTTGTCTTCGTCCTCGTGGTGGGTGAGTCTAAGCCCCGCCCGCTCCAGATGCCACCCGCTGCCCACACATCTGCATTGTGTGCCAATCAAACACGCCGACTCACAACGCAGTGCGACACTTCAGTCAAACAATTGTGTGTCGTGTTGTCAACACTCGAGTCAGAAACATGAACATCAGAAGTTCAAAGTGTCCGAACACCGAGCTTCACCTTCTTGTCCAGTTCCGGAGAAGAAACAAAGATATTCCAATGAAAGAGCGACAAAGTCTTAGATTTAAATATAATAATAATATAATAACAATGTTGACATCTGAGTCCAAATCTGGGCCGTACGTGTGGACCACCTGTGGTCCAAGAAACATTTCCTTTAGACCTTTGTAGCGCGAGGTCACTGAACGGTGTGTGACGCAAAGACGTGAAGATTCACAGAATAAAAAGAGGAATGAAAGTGTCGCGTCTGGATTTGTTGTGTGTGTTTTATGTGGGATTTCTCCAGTTGTTGCATTATTATTCAGTTCATTCCAACATTAAAATCAAGATGGTTTTATTTTACAGTGAATACAGTTCTGACATTTTTCATCAAAGATCTCAGGAAACCACACAGCGACCACATCAGAGCAGATCTCACTCCATCACTCACTCTGAAGATACCTGAGATACTTGGACCACTTGGGACCACTTGGGGCAAGGATTTAGTCAGAATTTGGCCCAGATGCAGTTTGTCTTTAGCTCTTCATCTGTGGCTCAGACCGACACCGTTGACCTGCCTCTCCAGCTGAACATGCGCCCCCTGTGGACAGTCAATAACAGCGCAGCAGGAGTAACAGCGACCCCCCCGGGGGCCGCGTTGAGCTGAAGCACAAACGTACAAGCGCCGGTGACATTACGAGGACTCTGAATGGCCCAAGCTGGCCATGTTCTGCTCTCGGGACAAATGCCACAGGTTCTCGCAGCAGGAGGTCTTCAGAGACCACTGTGACATGGGAAAGTCTGTCTGATGTGACCAGGTCAGATGATTTAGAGAAAGGCTTTTTTATACACACAAGTCTGGGCTGAAGATAGAACGTTTCTCTAGAACACTGACTGAGCAACACGAGCGGAACAAGAGCTGCAGAACGAAGATCAGATGTGAATCAACACTGAGAATATTATTCTCGTCATGGGGACATGAAGACCCTCGCGCACGCCTGATAATGACCCAAACTGGACACGGTCAAAACTGCTGCATCACATTTATTTTCAGTTTGTTCTCCAAAACCGCACGCTCCAGAGTTTGCGTGGAAGTCCGCACATTTTGACGTCACGTATTTTTTTATCACACGTGAAACAGGGGTTCCTGTGCAGGCCTCACTGGCAGAGGACGGACGCTTGGGTCCTTAGGAGGAAGTGTGTCAAATCTGTGCTTACGACATGGAAGGAGCTGATCACAACATACAAACTCAACAAAGAGGTTCAGATCTTAAACTGGTCGGCTTCAGACCAAGGTTTTGGACCAAATAGAACTGACCTGAGACTCAAGGTCTGGATTAATTGTAAAAGAGAATCACATGAAAAGCTCTGAAATGTTGAAAATAATCCTTTGACTTGGAGAAACAGGACTTTATAGGTTTTTACAAATAAGAAGTTCTTATAACCAAGACATGAAACAAAGTCCTGACCATTGAAACCCTCTGAGATGTTTATCAAGGATTATAAACCAGGACTTTCAAGGGGAATAAAATCTAAATTCTATCAGTGCATTTCTAATCTGGGCAAATACTAAATATATTAAAGACAAATGTGAAGGAGAAGGTCATGTTGTTGTGACAGATGAAGAGTGGGAAAGTGTTCAATTGCCTCAGTGGGAGGAGCTCAAAGTCACATGTTTGGAGAGACGTTTCTTCAGAACTCCAGGTCAAAGTGCTCATTATTCACAGGGAAATGCAACTGTTGGAGAAACAGCGCCACCAGGAGGCAAACCACGCTCACGTGTTCTAGGACTGTCCTGTCGCTCATAAACATGTGACTGAAGTTCACAGCGCTCTGCAGACTGTTTTTGACATTTGCCGCTCAACTCTGTACTTGGGCCTCAGAACTCCTGTCATGGACACAAGACATGGATACCTCTGGAATGTACTTTTGGCGACAGAAAAAAGACAAAGAAATGGACGACACAAACATCACCAACGATCAAGGGCTGGACTGAGAGAGGGGCAGACATCAGGCGAATGGAACAAATGACATTCGGACTTGATTTGGAAATGGACCAATTTGACCGACTTGGGACCTTCTTTTCATGAGTACGTTTCTGTAGATGATGATTTAACATCTTTGTTCCTTCATCTGCCCTCTGGTCCTGTTCCATGTTTGGTGTTATATGTTTTAAACGTGTGACATGTGACGAGGACACTAAAGGCACTCAAAGTTACTTCAGAACGTGCAAACAAAACGATGTATTTGTTTTTGACGTGTTCAAAAATGAAATACATTTGAAAAAGTAAATAAAAACAAGGGCGTTAGAGAGAGCAGAAAGTACTGAATACTGCAACAGTAAAGAACATGGGATGGAAAAAAGACAAATAAAGCTTTGTAAATAAATAAAACCAGAAACTATAGCCAGTAGAGTTAAATCAAATGTTATTAAAGATGAAATAAGAACTGGCATTTCGAACTCTCGTTTCATTCAGTCACATTCAGTTTAAACGTGTTTTATCAGAACAATCCTCCCAAATGTTCGAATGAAGAAGTCAAAATGCAAACGTGAAAAGCTCCGGCGTTTCTATGGCCGTCTGAAGCAAAGGTTAAACACAGAAGAGCAGCAGGGGGCGCACCAGCAGGGGGCGTACGTCCTGCGGAGATAATGTCAGAGGTGTGTGGGAAGTGTGCATCTGAAGACCACCGCAGGCGGCGGTGGAAAGTACATGCCGAAGATACTTTGTGCTTTTACTTGATGATCGGTACTTTCTTCTCCAGTACATTGTTAAACTGGACTGGACTCGTCTGATAATCATGACTTAATCATGTTTCTTCTGGACAGACCTTGCCAGGGCTGCTTCTTCAGAAGTGTCACATGACTTTGGTCCTTTTGGAGCAGTAGGACGAGAGCGCCATCTGCAGTCCGACTTCTTCAGATCTATTCCAGGAGTGAGAGAGTTAGTGCGACCCCCTCGTCCCAGTTTACAGTCCTCTGCCGTGTTTTCAGATCATTCCCTGAACTATGTCGTCAAAATGAGTTTCATGTTACGCTCCAGCATCTGGAGGTGTCATTGGCTCCGTCCTCGGCCAATCAGAAAGGGCTTTATAACCAGAAAACACCTTCTGCCCACATAACTTCATCCGCATAAAGTTATCTCCTTGACAACTGGAAAGTTCTTAGAGGCTTCTACTTGGAGGAACTGTCAAAGTTTGGAGCAATGCACAGTTCTGTTGTATGAGAGAGAGAAGGCAGAGAGAGGCTGAAAGAGGAGAGAGAGAAGGCAGAGAGAGAGAAGGCAGAGAGAGGAGAGAGAGAAGGCAGAGAGAGGCTGCAGAGAGAGCTGAAAGAGGAGAGAGAAAGGCAGAGAGAGAGAAGCAGAGAGAGCTGAAAGAGGAAGAAGAGAGGCAGAGAGAGAAGAGGGCAAGAAGAGGAGAGAGATAGGCAGAGAGAGGCTGAAAGAGGAGAGATAGAGAGCAGAGAAAAGAGAAGGCGAGATAGGAGAAGAGAGAAGGCAGAAGAGGAGAGGAGAGAAGGCATAGAGAGGAGAGAGAGAGGCATAGAAGGAGAGAGAGAAGCAGAGAGAGGAGAGAGAGAAGGCAGAGAAGAGAGAAGAGAGAAGGGAAGGCATCAGAGTGAGGAGAGAGAGAAGGCAGAGAGGAAGAGAGAAGGCAGAGAGAGGCTGAAAGAGGAGAGAGAGAAGGGCAGAGAGAGGAAGGCAGAGAGAGGCTGAAATAGGGGAGAGAGAAGGCAGAGAGAGGAGAGAGAGAAGGCAGAGAGAGGCGAAAGAGGAAGAGAAGAAGGCCAGAGAGAGAGAAGGCAGTAGAGAGAGAAGAGAGAGAGCTGAAAAGAGAGAGAGAGAAGGCAAGAGAGAGAGGCAGAGAGGGAGAGAGAGAAGCAGAGAGAGAGAAGGCAGAGAGAGGAAGAGAGAAGGGCAGAAAGAAGAGAAGGCAGAGAGTAGGAGGAGAGAAGGCAGACGAGAGAGAAGGCAGAGAGAAGGAGAGAAGAGAAGGCAGAAGAGAAGGCAGAGAGAGAGAAGAGAGGAAGGCGAGGAGAGAGAAGGGAGAGAGAGAAGCAGAGAGAGAGAATGGCAGAGAGAGAGAGAAGCGAGAGAGGCTGCAAAGAGGAGAGAGAGAAAGGCAGAGAGAGAGAAGCAGAGGAGAGGAGAGAGAAGGCAGAGAGAGAGAGAAGCAGAGAGAGGCTGAAGAGAGAGAGAGAGGAAGGCAGAGGAGAGAGAAGGCAGAGAGAGGAGAGAGGAAAGCAGAGAGAGAAGGCAGAGAAGGCTGAAAGAGGAGAGGAGAAGAAGGCGAGAGAGAGAAGGCAGAGAAGGCTGAAAGAGGAGAGAGGAGAAAGGCAGAGAGAGAGAAGGCAGAGAGAGGAGAGAGAGAAGGCAGAGAGAGAGGGAAGGGCAGAGAGAGGCTGAAAGAGGAGAGAGAGAAGAAGGCAGAGAGAGAGAAGGGCAGAAGAGTGGAGAGAGAAGGCAAGAGAGAGAGAAGGCAGCAGAGAGAGCTGACAAGAGGAGAGAGGAAGGCAGAAGAGAGAAGGCAGAGAGAGCGAAGAGAGAGAAGGCAGAGAGAAGAGAAGGCAGAGAGAGGGCCGAAAGAGGAGAGAGTCTCAGAAGGCAGAGAGAGAGAGAGCAGAAGAGAGGACTGAAAGAGGAGACGAGAGAAGGCAGAGAGAGAGAAGGCAGAGAGAGGCTGAAAGAATGAGAAGAGGAAGGACAGAGGAGAGAGAGAGAGAAGGCAGAGAGAGAGGAGAGAAGAAGGCAGAGAGAGAAAAGGCAGAGAGGAGGCTGAAAGAGCGAGAGAGAGAAGGCAGAGGAGAGAGAAGGCAAACAGTTGTAGGCCGGCAACAGTTTAGCCCGGCAACAGTTTTAGTCCGGCAACAGGTTTAGCCCGGCAACAGTTAGGCCCGGCCAACAGTTTAGCCGTAACAGTTAGCCGTTGGCCCCCGGTACATAGGAATCTTCCTTGAATATACATCTTCATGTACTCGAAGGTGGTAACAGTTTAGCCTCAGTAAAGTAGTTTAGCTCCCGGTAACAGTTTAGCTCAGTAAGTTATTTAGCTCGTAACAGTTTTAGCTCGAGGAACAGTTTAGCTCAGTAAAGTAGTTTAGCTCGGTAACAGTTTAGCTCGGGTAACAGTTAGCTCACGTGGTACAGTTTAGCTCATGGTAACAGTTTAGCCTCAGTAAAGTAGTTTAGCCAGAGTAACAGTTTAGCTCAGTAGTAACAGTTTAGCTCCATAACATTTTAGCTCGAGTAACAGTTTAGCTCCTAGTAACAGTTTAGCCGTAACACCCTTTAGCTCACAGTAACAGTTTACTCAGTAACACTTTAGCTCTAGGTAACCAGTTTAGGCTCAGTGAAGTAGTTTAAGCTCGGTAACAGTTTAGCTCGGTAACATTTAGCTCGGGTAACAGTTTAGCTCGGCAAACAGTTGTATTCTCGGCAACATTTTAGCTCAGCAACAGTTAGCTCAGCCAACAGTTTAGCTCAGTAACAGTTTAGCTCGAAAGTAGTTTAGCTCAGTAAAGTAGTTAGCTCAGTAACAGTTTAGCTCAGTAAAGTAGTTTAGCTCAGTTAAGTAGTTTAGCTCAGTAAAGTTAGTTAGCTCAAGTCACAGTTTAGCTCGCAACAGTTTAGCTCAGGCAACAGTTTAGCTCGAGTAACCAGTTTAGCTCATAACAGTTTAGCCTCAAGCAAACAGTTGTAGCTCAGTAACAGTTTAGCTCAGTAACAGTTTAGCTTCCAGTAAAAGTTAAGGTTTTTTTAAGCGGGGGCGGGCTTTCCAAGTAAAGTAGTTTAGGCTCAGTAACAGTTTAGCTCAGTAAAGTAGTTGCTCAGTAAAGTAGTTTTGCTCAGTAAAGTAGTTTTAGCTCAGTCACAGTTTAGCTCGGCAACAGTTAGCTCGGCACAGTTTAGCTCGAGTAACAGTTTAGCCTCAGTAACAGTTTAAGCCCAATAGTAACAGTATTAGCCCTCAGTAAATAGTTTAGCTCGTGGTAACAGTTTAGCCTCGGTAACACTTTAGCTCACACGGGTAACAGTTTAGCTCGGGTAACACTTTAGCTCAGCGTAACAGTTTAGCTCGCGGTAACAGTTTTAGCTCGGTAACAGTTGGTTAGCTCCGCTAACAGTTTAGCTCGGCAACAGTTTAGCTCGGCAACAGTTTAAGCTCAGCAAACAGTTTAGCTCAGCAACGTTTAGTCAGTAAACAGTTAGCTCTAGTAAACCCCCCCCTAGTTATGCTCAGCTAAATAGTTAGTAGTAATAGTTCTAGCCCTCAGTAGTATAGTAGCTAGTAACTTTAAGCTCAGTAAAGTAGTTTAGCTCACTAAAAGTTAGCGCAGTAGTTTATCGGCACGTCAACGTTAGTCATAACAGTTTATGTAAACGTTAGCTCATACAGTAATCAGTATTTAGCTCAGCGAAGAGTTTAGTCAGTACAGTTCTATACAGCAGTTTAAGCCTCGTAACATTTAGCTCTGAGTAACAGTTTAGCTCAGTAACACTATTTAGCTCAGTGAAATCAGTTGCTGGTACAGTTTAGCTCAAGGTAAACAGTTTAGCTCAAGTACAGATTAGCTCGGTAACAGTTTAGCTTCTAGGTAACAGTTTAAGCCTAAACAGTTAACTTTCAGCCTCAGAAAGTAGTTTTAAAGCTCTAGTAACAGTTTAGTCTCCAGAACAGTTAGCTCACGGTAAACAGTTTAGGCTCGAACATTTAGCCATAACAGTTAGACGCAGTAAACAGTTTAGCTTCCTAACAGTTTAACAGTCAGTATACAGTTTAGCTCATAATAAGCCTAACAGTTTAGCTCTATGGTAACAGTTTAGCTCGAGTAACAGTGTCAGCTACATGTAAGTTTAGCTCAGTAACAGTTTAGCTCAGTTAAACAGTTTAAGCACGTTACTCAGTAACAGTTTAGCTCGGTACAGTATCAGAAAAGTTTAGCTGGTAAAACAGTCGGATGCCCTTCCTTGTGGCAGACTGCGTGTTCGAAGTCCAGGGTCAATGTCTTCATGGTACATGTTTCATTTCATTTTAGCGCTCAAATGTAATTCACTAAATAACACAACGTCCCAAGTCTGCTCGCGCGTTTATCAGAGTCCACACGCCGTTCCAAAGTACTGCGAGTACACGGGTGCAGTACTCATCATACTCAAATGAGGAAGAAAACCTTTGTACACTGTTAGATGAACTACTCAAATAATGGGACTTTCACCGGTTTGTGTGGCACTCGGATCTCTCTGAGAAGAGCGTCAGAAAGCAGGAAGCAGCAGGTCGTGTCGGTTTCTCGACGCTCGTCTGCAGTTGATCAGCAGGGCAAAGTCAACAGTCAGGCATGATTGACAGGAGCAGATAATCCCACCCTGACTTTGACTTCACGCTCCCTTTATAAGTCAATGGTACAAAACACACAGTGGAATCAATGGGGACGTGTTTAACATTAACCAGGATCTTCCAAGGGTTTGTGCCATGTTCTGGACCGTGGATGTTCTGGACCGTGGATGTTCTGGACCGTGGATGTTCTGGACCGTGGACCATGAGTGGCCGTGGATGTTCTGGACCGTGGATGTTCTGGACCGTGGGTGTTCTGGACCATGAGTGGCCGTGGATGTTCTGGACCGTGGATGTTCTGGACCATGGATGTTCTGGACCATGAGTGGCCGTGGATGTTCTGGACCGTGGATGTTCTGGACCGTGGATGTTCTCAAACACTTAAATGTATTAAAATTGCTGTTATTAGACTATGTTCTGTTCTGCATTTACAGTTCCTCTTGTAGAAGCAGAACTAGTGACTTAATGCCCTGTAACCACAAGACTGAGGGTTGAAACCTTTGTGGAATGTTTTGGAGTCCTTGAGCAAGACACTTCACCCACTCCCCCACTCACTTACTAACAAGTGTATTATTAAAACAAATCTGGGGTTTATTTCATGACCTTGAGCCTTAATTAAGCCGCTGTGTGTGTTATTTAAAAAGATTTTCAAAATACGATGACCAATATTTGTTGTCACGATTAGTCGATTAATCGGTGCAGCCCTAATCTGGAGTTTGCAGAATAATCATCCAGAAGCAGATTAAATTCTTTAAAAATCCAGAAAGGAAATGTAGGAATGTCTCATTTTCTAGAAGTAAAAAAACAAGAATACATTTATTTTCCAACGTATTGATTTAGGTGCTGAGAGCCTCCGTGACATGCCCCGCCCACACGCACACGCACATGCTTCTGTTGCTTCTGGTGCTTCTGTTGCTCTTTGGGGGAGTGACTCTTCCTGGAGGTGGGTGGCACTCCTCGGCCACTCTCCGTAATAAAAATCCAACTCCATCTGAAAAGAACCTATTGTGGCTTCATTCTGTTTTTCCACGCGAGTAGCATTCCTCCCAAATTGGACAAAAGAATTTTAATGGGGCGGCTAATGGACTGCGATTAGATAGGAGGAGAGGGAGGGGGGGCCGGAGGGGGCGGAGGGGGCGGAGGTAGTGGTGGTTGTGTGGGGGAGTTGAGTTTCATGCATCCAGGGAGAAGGGGCGATGGGCCACGAGATTACCCCATTTACCTGCAGCCTCTGAGGGGGAAGAGGAGCGGAGAGTGTGTGCGGAGGAGGTCGGGTTGCACACTCGGGACGGCGGCAGGTACAGGAGCTCCACACACACACCTGCTCTCAGCCTCTCGAGGGTCCGGGCCGGCTCGAGTGCCAGGAGCCGTCGCTGTGTGGAGCAAAAGCAGAGCACGTTGAGGTGACTGGCTTATTATGTGCGCATACGGAACCGTGCGCCGCACACAGGAGTGGTTTTGTGTGTGCGTGTAGAGCGAGTGCACCGCGCCTGCGCCGCACACAGGAGTGGTTTTGTGTGTGCGTGTAGAGCGAGTGCACCGCGCCTGCGCCGCACACAGGAGTGTTTGTCCGTGCGTCTGGAGCGAGTGCACCGCGCTGCCGCCGCACACAGGAGTGGTTTTGTGCGTGCGTCTGGAGCGAGTGCAACCGCGCCTGCGCCGCACACAGGAGTGGTTTTTGTGCGTGCGTATAGAGCGAGTGCACCGCGCTTGCGCCGCACACGAGAGTGGGTTTTGTGCGTGCGTCTAGAGCGAGTGCACCGCGCCTGCGCCGCAACAGGAGGGTTTTGGTGCGTGCGTCTAGACGAGTGCACCGCGCCTGCGCCGCACACAGGAGTGGTTTTGTGCGTGCGTCTAGAGCGAGTGCACCGCGCCTGCGCCGCACACAGGAGTGGTTTTGTGCGTGCGTCTAGAGCGAGTGCACCGCGCCTGCGCCGCACACAGGAGTGGTTTTGTGCGTGCGTCTAGAGCGAGTGCACCGCGCCTGCGCCGCACACAGGGAGTGGTTTTGTGCGTGCGTCTAGAGCGAGTGCACCGCGCCTGCGATAAATGATGTTGGAGTTAAAATACATACATAATACATTCATCTTATTTAGTGTTGTTTCCAGACGCTCAAAGAGGCTCTTCACAAGTCCACATGAAGGTTCTCCTGTTTCTCTATGACCCAGTTTGGTGGGAGGGCATCTGTGGTAAATATTTATCATAGTTTTACTTTTTGTTTGTATGTTTAAAATGCCAGGACGTGGAGCTGAATCCCTCTGTGATGTCATGGATGTGGAAAGATGAGAGCTGCACTTTGTTAGCTTAGTTCTTACTTCTGTCGTTCTGTTCTAGTTCTGGTCTAGTTCTGGTCTAGTTCTGGTCTAGTTCTGTTCTAGTTCTGTTCTAGTTCTGGTCTAGTTCTGGTCTAGTTCTGGTCTAGTTCTGTTCTAGTTCTGTTCTAGTTCTGTTCTAGTTCTGTTCTAGTTCTGGTCTAGTTCTGTTCATGAACCCACAGAACTCGTCACTGAGCAGCTCATTCGGCGCCCGAGCACATCTGATGAGCGCGGGTTCGGCGGCTCCACTGTCAGCGCCGCTTCTTCAGAAGGAGTTTGGGCTTCTATTTTTGGAAAGTCACTGACGGGTCACGTCATGAGAAGAGTTTTTATTTTCACTTCAGTTTCTTGAGACTGAAATACAACCTTCATGTGTGTTTATTAGCATGTGTAAACTATGTAATAAAACATGCACATCTAATTAGCACTAGTTCATGTGTTTACCAACACGCTTTTTTTGGCTCCTTTTTGGTGGTTACTATAGGAACAACAACAGGACTGACTAATGCAGACGCCATCTCATTTGTGAAACATGTTCTTCTGCAAGATCTAGGAAAACTCGCATCACGACATGTCTGACACGTCCCATGACACGAGCGCCACTCACTTCCCCTGTGCCAACGAGCAGGGCACGGCTGGAGGCGGGCGGCAGCTGTCTCTTCAAAGCAGCCACACGTCGACACCATCCTGCCACGAGAGAAGAAGAGGAGGGCAACGACCTGACGACAAGCCTCCAGACCGCTATCTCAGCTGGGCTCGCTTCAGCACGACTGCTCCTCCTCTGGTTCTCCAGTTCTCCTGCTCTCCTGTTCTCCAGTTCTCCTGTTCTCCTGTTCTCCTGTTCTCCTGTTCTCCAGTTCTCCAGTTCTCCTGTTCTCCTGCTCTCCTGTTCTCCTGCTCTCCTGTTCTCCTGCTCTCTCCTTCTCCTGCTCTCTCTGTTCCTGTTCTCCTGTTCTCCTGTTCTCCTGTTCTCCTGTTCTCCTGCTCTCCTGTTCTCCTGTTCTCCTGTTCTCCTGTTCTCCTGTTTTCCTGCTCTCCTGTTCTCCTGTTCTCCTGTTCTCCAGTTCTCCTGCTCTCCTGTTCTCCTGTTCTCCTGTTCTCCTGTTCTCCTGTTTTCCTGCTCTCCTGTTCTCCTGTTCTCCTGTTCTCCAGTTCTCCTGCTCTCCTGCTCACACTGAAGTCGTCGGAGAGTTGAAAGAAGAGGCTGAAGTTCTTCTAAAAGAAACTTAGAGCTTTAAAGCCCAAAGTGCTGAACAGGAAAGTGCAAGAATATATTTATACGAACAATTAAAATACACATGAAGTGATAAAGTAACTTACCTTGTCTGAAAATGACTTTATTTCAGCTCCAATCAGAGCGTTGCTGGTGC
>BJKM01001190.1:0-10000 GCA_015082035.1 Chaenogobius annularis
GTGCCCCGCCGCCGCAGCGGAGCCGGACGTGAAGCCGCAGCGCAGGCACCGGTAGAGGCGTGGGAGACCGGAGAGGAGAGAGGAGGAGTGCGGGGGAGAGGAGGAGAGAGGAGGAGAGAGGAGGGGAGAAGAGGAGAGAGGCCGCCGGTCGCATGCCGTGGTCGGTGGCAGCAGCAGCAGCAGCAGCAGCAGCGGCGGCGGCGGCGGCGGCGGCGGGGGCCCGGGAGACATGACCGCGAGCCGGGACTATGCGCTGAATCTGTCCGTGCAGCAGCAGGTGCTCAGCCCTCTGGGTCCACGGGTCCACGCTGCAGCACTTCACAGGTACGGAACCGGCGCAGTCTCCCGTGTGGGCTCCGGTGTGGTCCACGGAGGAGGCCTGTGCGCGTGTACGGGCTCCGGTGATGGTCAGCGCCGTCCGTTAACGGTCCCAAACCTCTTTATTGTCTCGATCAGAGCAAAAAACCGTTTAATGTTCGACTTTCTGCAGAACACAAGCTTCAAAGAGAATGTTTGTGATGAAAGAGTGTTTTGGACCATGTTTAGATGTTAGAATGTTCCTTTTAGAGTCTGTTCAGTCCAAATGACGCGGTCCTTATTTTTCCTATTGACTTTTCACGATGAGTCAATTCATAATTGCAGCTCCGGATTATTTCTATTGAACATTGACATTTTTTACGTTAATGATGAAAATCTGGAATACTTTATTCTTTTGCAACATTTTGGTTTAATAATACGTGCCGTTGTTATAAATGTTTCCCCATTGTGTACCGGCGTTTCCCTATTGTGTATCAGCGTTTCTTTATTGCGTATCGGCGTTTCCCTATTGTGTACCAGTGTTTACTTATTGTGTGCCTGCATTTCCCTGTTGTGTGCATGTATTTTCCCATTGTGTACCAGCACTTCACTATTGTGTACCTGCGTACCTGCGTTTCCCTATTGTGTGCATGTGTTTTCCCATTGTGTGTACCAGCACTTCACTATTGTGTACCTGCGTTTCCCTATTGTGTGCATGTGTTTTCCCATTGTGTACCAGCACTTCACTATTGTGTACAGGCGCTTCCCTATTGTGTACCTGCGTTTCCCTATTGTGTACATGTGTTTTCCATTGTGTACCAGCACTTCACTATTGTGTACCTGCGTTTCCCTATTGTGTGCATGTGTTTTCCCATTGTGTCCCGGCGCTTCCCTATTGTGTGCATGTGTTTCCCTATTGTGTGCATGTGTTTCCCCTATTTTGTACATGTGTTTTCCCATTATGTGTGCCGATTTTTCCCTATTGTGTACGCCGAAGTTTCCCTATTGTGTGCAGAAGTTTCCCTATTGTGTATATATTTCCCCATTGTGCTTCTGGCGAGGACAGAAATGAAGTCAATTCAGACATTTTAGAAGAGAAGAAGCGTCCGTGGGCTTTACAAACACGGAGGAGCACTTTGTCGAGGCGGTTGTTTCTTCCACAAACCCGAGGCCGTTTCCTTCACGCTCGATCGTTTCCTCTCGGCTCAGCACTTTCTATTTGTGTCCGACGCGTTCCCTATTCTGCAGCCGCCGGGGTTTTAAATAACGCCCGGACGCGACGTATTTCACAACGCGCGACAAACACTGCAACTGACATTTAACTGACGACGCCGAGTCCACTTCGTATCGCGGTCATTACTGGACCAAAATCAGGACAAAGTGAAGAAAAGCGGCATCATTTCTTCACAGCGGCTTCAGAACGTGCCGTTATTTGACCCCAATAATGCCATGGTCAGTTCACAGCATAAAGTGGCGTTTTATGTGTCTACCAGAGGAACACGTAAGGAACACGCCTGTCCCTGATTGGCTAATCCACCCGTCAGTCACGTTCATCTGAACTCCCGGCTCCAGGCGAACCCTAATGTGAATATGAAGTCGTCTTCGATCAACAGTGCGATTTAAAACGCCACAAATATGAACCCATAAAGACTCTAAAGCCGCTTTAAACCGCAGCAGTATTAAGTAGTGATATTTTTGAGAATCGATACTAATACAAATACATTATGTTGGTGCCAGGCTCTAAATGAAAACACAATCTGAACCTTAAACCCTCTGGTAAGTGGCACTCTGCTGTACCTCTGTTACACCGGCTGCTGGCTGTTGTTTCTGCTGATGATTGGGTGAAAATGACTTCATGTTTAAAGTTTGAGTCTTAAAGGAAAAAGAAAAACATGAGCTGAACTTTGGCCTGGTTTTGAAATGTACTTCATCAAGAAGGAAGTATTTGAAATAGATTTCTATAAAAAAACGTTTGTAAGTCAACACTTGAGCTGGCTGTGTGAGGGCGGAGCATCCTGTTTGTGTTAAAGCCACTCTAAAGCTCTAAAGCCACCGCTCTAAAGCCGTTCTAAAGCCGTTCTAAAGCCGCTCTAAAGCCGTTCTAAGCCACTCTAAAGCCGCTTCTAAAGCGTTCTAAAGCCGTCTAAGCCGTCTAAAGTTAAAGCTAAAGCCGCTCTAAAGCTAAAGCCTAAAGCCGCTTACCGTATAAAGCGTTCTAAAGCGCTCTAAAAGCCGCTCTAAACGCTCTAAAGCCGCTCTAAAGCGCTCTAGCCTAAAGCCGTCTAAAGCCGCTCAGCCTCTAAAGCCTCTAAAGCCTACTAAAGCCGTCTAAAGCGTCAGATTCACGGCCCTCTCTAAAACGCAGACCAAGTCTAAAAGCAGTTCCTAAAGCCGTTCTAAGCCGCCCTTAAGTCGCTCTAAAGCCGCTCTAAAGCCGATAAAGCCTCGCTAGCGTATCTAAACCGCTCTTAAAGCCGCTCTAAAGCCAGCTTTACCGCTAAAGACTAAAGCCGCTCTAAAGCCGTCTAAAGCCGCTCTTAAGACCCTTCTAAAGCGCTGGGCTCTCAAAGCCGTTCTTAAGCCCGTCTAAAGCCAGCTCTAAGCCCGCTCTTAAAGCCCTCTAAAGCCGCTCTAAAGCCTCTCCAAAGCTGCTCTAAGAATGTTCTAAAGACGTTCTAAAGATGTTCTAAAGCATCTTAAAGCCCGCTCTAAAGCCGTTCTGAAAGCCTATTCTAAAGCCATTCTAAAGCCCGCTCTAAAGCCCACTCTTGAAAGCCGCTCTCAAGCCGTTCTAAAGCAGTTGTTAAATGCCACTCTTGTGTGTTGTTTACGAGGCGGGTCAAGGCGGTTGTGGTGGTTGTGTGTCTTTCAGAGATGTGGTACTGGGTGTTCTCGTGGACGCCTCTTCTCCTCGCTCTTCGTCCACAGCCGTCGTCGGCTCCTCATGTTCTTCATGTTACAGAGACACAACACGAGGACGTCTCATCACTGTCCGTCCTCATCAGTGTGGGCTTCATCGCTTCTCTGTGCGGAGCCGTCATCACCAGTGAGAAACCAACCTCCTTTGACCCTACTTACGCTTCTCCTCTGACCTTTCTGTACCTCTTGACCTTCTCCTCTGACCTTCTCCTCTGACCCCTCTCCTATGACCCTCTGACCTTCTTGCCTTCTCCTCTAACCCTCTGACCCTCGAGACTTCTCCTCGACCCTCAGACCTTCTCCGTCCTGACCCTCTGACCCTCAGACCTTCTCCTCTGACCCTCAGACCTTCTCTCTGACCCTCTGCTCTGACCCTCTCTTCTGACCCTCTGACCTTCTCTCCTCTCTCTCTTCAGGCGCGGCCGTCGCGCGTAACGCGTGGCGCGATGGAAAGACATGGCGCCGATGCAGGCTCTGCGTCTTCGGCGCGGGTCAGACCACTCTGTCCATCATCATCTGCCTTTTCCCCGCGTCCCTGGCCACGCTCTGAACTCAAACACAAGACAAAACACGCAGAACTTCCAGACGTCCTGACCAGAGCTGGACCTAGAGCTGGACCTAGAGCTGGACCTAGAGCTGGACCAAGAGCTGGACCTAGAGCTGGACCTAGAGCTGGACCTAGAGCTGGACCAAGAGCTGGACCTAGAGCTGGACCTAGAGCTGGACCTAGAGCTGGACCAAGAGCTGGACCTAGAGCTGGACAAAGATCTGAACCAAGAGCTGAACCAAGCACTGGACTAAGATCTGGAGCTGGATCCTCAGATGATCTTCAGATGATCTTCAGATGATCTTCAGATGATCTTCGGATGATCCTCAGATGATCTTCAGATGATCCTCAGATGATCTTTGGAGGATCCTCAGATGATCTTCGGATGATCTTTGGATGATCCTCAGATGATCTTCGATGATCTTCAGATGATCCTCAGATGATATTCAGATGATCCTCAGATGATCTTCGGATGATCCTCAGATGATCTTCAGATGATCCTCAGATGATCTTCAGACGATCTTCAGATGATACTCAGGCTGCTCCAGGTGTGACCAGAGACGCTGAAGGACGTCGAAAGTTACAACAATAAACCTTTAGTAAACTGTGATTTAAACTCAGTGAGGGAAGTAACGAAGTCAGAGTACTCCACTCGAGTATCATTTTCAGGTCTCTGTACTTTTACACCGGATACTTTTGAGATCTGCTCCTGCTCTGAAGGTTTTGAGTTCAAGTCTCAGTTTTGAGCAAACACAAAGTCACTCGACCAAAAATCAGCACAATTCTTCATCCGCCGCTTTTTACGCACGTTTTAACGGTTCTCAAACTGTGGGAAATACTTTGACTTTTTACTCTTTAAGTACTTTTTAAACCCTTTACTCGAGTACATTTTTTTACGAGCTGCTTTTACTTTTGAGCTTACTTTTGTGTACTTTTACTCACACCGTCGAGTACTTATTTCACCGCTGCTGAAGACACGAAGACGAAGACCAAGACGAAGGTGAAGACCAAGTCCAAGATGAAGGTGAAGACCAAGATGAAGGTGAAGACCAAGATGAAGGTGAAGACCAAGACGAAGATGAAGACCAAGTCCAAGACAAGACCAAGACGAAGGTGAAGACAAAGGCGTCATCTTCATCGTTGATCGCTGGATTCGACGTTTTCGACCTTCTTCGCGCAAACTTTTCGGAGTCTTCTCGTTGCACTTTTGCGATTAAACGACCTCTGTTTTTTTCCTCAAGGATCAAAATCGCTTTAGAAGGAAAAGGAGAAACTTGGGCCTGAAACATCTGCGTGACTTTTAGAAGCCTTTTAAGGGAAGAACATTTAAGGGAATTAGGACCAAAAACGGTGTTCAAACTTGCACTTTTTGAGGAGAAACCAGCAGCAACGGAAGAAGAACAGGAGGATTTGTGCCAACGTAAAGAACATTTGAGAACATTTGAGAACGTTTGAGAACAATTGAGAATGTTTGAGAATTTTTGAGAACGTTTGAGAACTTTTGAGACCATTGGAGACCATTTGAGACCATTTGAGAACATTTGAGAACATTTGAGAACATTTGAGAACTTTTGAGAACTTTTGAGACCATTGGAGAACGTTTGAGAACATCTAAGACCATTTGAGAACATTTGAGAACGTTTGAGAACTTTTGAGAACTTTTAAGACCATTTGTGAACATTTGAGAACTTTTGAGAACTTTTGAGAACGTCTGAGAACTTTTGAGAATGTTTGAGAACATTTGAGACCATTGGAGAACGTTTGAGAACATCTGAGAACGTAAGAACGATCGTATTCAAGGGTCCAAACAGGTCTAATCTGGTTTCTTTCACTGACAGACTTTAGAACCAGGTGAAACAGGAAAACACCTGAAACTTAAAGATCTCGTCTCATAAATGTCAGAAGAAAATGTGTTTTGTCACTTCATGTTTTCAGACAGAAATAAGTTTGTTTTTGTGTCAAAACGGCCAAAAATGTCACATATTTGGGAGATTTAAATGTCTTGGTTCATTTTTCTTTACATTTTACACACAAAAACATTTAAATATATCGAAAAATCCAAATTCCGTCTCATTTTTTTAGACTTAAAACTGGAATAAATCGGACTCAGAATCTTCTGTGAACAAATCTTTCAGTAAAATTCATCCAAATCTTAAAGTTTTGTGTTTGTGCTGCTTTAAGGTCTGATCTTTACGTCCCAGAGAAGTCCATGGATGAAGTGGAGTCAATGGAAGAAGACCCCAGCTTCAGAGTTTCATCCTTCAGTTCTCGAGAAAAAACATGAATTTTGGTTTGAAAAAAGCACTTATTTGAATGTAATCTGATTTCCAGATGGAGATAAACGTCTTGAACTCAATCCAATCGTATTCGATTTGACAATGTTTAAATAAAACTCACAAATGACAGAAAATAAACTCGAAAATCTTTGTCTCTCGCAAAGAGAAAGTGAATCTGAAAATCAGTTTTGATCGTAATTTGCTTTTAAAAGTGTGAGAATCTAAGATCATAAAATCATACGAACATTTCCAAATCTGAAGAAACAAAACATATAATAAACTCGCATCATTTTTAGTTTGATAGTCTTTAGGACAAAAACGTCAAAAGTCGTCTCTGTGACATTAAACTATCATCTCCATGGAGACGAGCAGGCTGTGGCGACCAACAGGCCAGTTACGGGTCAGATCTGTGGAGAGGCGAGGGGGGGTGCCAATACTGTTTAATGTCTAAAGCCACAGTGAGGAACATTTAAGCTCTCTACTCTGCTCCCTCTCTCTCTCCTCTCTCTCTCCTCTCTCTCTCTCCTCCTCTCTCCTCTCTGCCTCTCTCTCTCTTACTCTCTCTCTCTCTTCCTCTCTCTCTCCTCTCAACCTCTCTCTCACCCTCTCTCTCTACCTCTCTTCTCTCTCTTCCTCTCTCTCTTACTCTCTCTCTCTCTCTCTCTCTCTCTCTCTAACCTCTCTCTCTCTCTCTCTCTCTACCTCTCTCTCTTCACCTCTCTCTCTCTCTCTCTCTCCTCTCCTCTCTCTACCCTCTCTCACTCTCTCTCTCTACCTCTCTCTCTCTCTCTCTCTCTCTCCACCTCCACCTTCCTCTCTCACCCACCAGGGCCTGGACGTCCGCGGCCCATATTCATCAAACTACAAACGTTTGAGAGATGCCAGGATTGATAGTTGACACGGGGATATACTGTACGAGGGTAGCAGACGTTTAACACCGTGTGTGCGGATCTTATCAAGAGGAACATTATGCTTCTACATGGCATATCCTGCAGTCCAGTCTTTCACCATCAATGACATAAACGACATACACCAGACTCCTTCTACAAACGACCACTTGATACGTGCCTCTCATTCCTCGTAACAAGTCGTCTGGTGAGTGATGCTGTCCCCAATACAGCTGACAAATGATCATCTCTGAAAAAAAAGAGTCTCACAGTGGTCAGGAAAACTGCTAATACAATGTTGGTCCCACGATTACGGGCTCCAATAACAACCTTAGTTTGAAAACCAATCAGCGTTTGGGTCTGAGTAGACACACATTGTTGCAGTGAGTATGACAAATTTGAACAGCACATCTGGGTTCCCCAGAAACATAAAACTGTGAATATTATTACCCTAAGAACTTAAGAAATATTAAGAATGACTTTTCCTTCTCATTAATGCATTTAAACATTAGAGGCATCAAAAAGCACCATGACGACCACAGCTTTGATATATTAGAGTTGTAGGTGAAACCTGGATACATGAACAGCTACATGTTTACACATTTATAACCCGTGTGGATACTCCGTGTGATTGCACTGGAGGAGGGGTTGTGTCTATATGTGTGGATGCCGTGTATTGCGTCAAGTTGGCTATATGTTGGATCCATGTATTGCACTGGAGGGTGTGTGTCTATATGTGTGGATGCTCCGTTATTGCATGCTAGGAGGGTGTCCGTGTATTCCGGTATTGCACTGGAGGAGGGTGTGGCTATGTGTGATGCTCGTGAGAACATATGCTTATTTCCGTGTATTGCACTAGGAGGAGGTTGGTCTATTTTAGTGGGATGCTCCGTTATTGCACTGAGCGAGGAGGGTGTGTCTATATGTGTGAATGCTCCGCGATATTGCACTGGCAGAAGGGTGTGTCTGGGATGCTCCGGTGTTATTGCACTGCGGGAAGGGTTTGTCTATAGTGTGATTCCCGTGTATTGCACTGGAAGAGGCGGCGTGTCTGTGGATGCCGCCCGTGTTGATTTGCACTGGAGGAGGGGTGTGTCCGTGGATGCTCCGTGTATTGCACTGGAGGAGGGGTGTGTCCGTGGATGTCACGTGTATATTGCACTGGAGGAGGTGTCTGTGATGCTCGTGATCCGAAGGAGTTGTCGCTCCGGCTAATTGCATGAGGAGAGGTGTGTGTCTGTGGATGCTCCGTTGTATTGCACTGGAGGAGGGTGTCTTGTGGATTCTCCCGTGGTATTGCACTGGAGGCAGCCCGGTGTGCCTGTGGATGCTCCGTGTATTGCACTGTGAAGCAGGTGGTGATCCTATATGTGTGGAATTTCTCCTCTTCTATTGTCTTATCATGAGGAGGAGACATGTAGAGTTCTGTTTGAACTGTCTCCGTTGTATTAGCTACGCAAGGAATGCTCCGAATGTGTCTGTGGGAGTCTACCAGCGTATTGCACTCGGACGGAGGAGTGTGTCCTGATAGCAGCATGGCTAGCCGTCGAATATAGACAACTGCGTGAAAGAGAGTGAAAGAACGCAGCCCAGTCGGTTATGTAGGAAGAGAGATGAATGATCTAAGTGAATGGAGAGACGCTCACGTATAATGCGACGTGAGCACCGCGCAGATGAGGTGTCTGTGTGGTGGATATGCTCTCGTGTATTCATCTGTAGTGTATTGCTGGAAAAGATCGTCGTTCTGAGCTGGATGCCCTCTCCGTGTATATGCAACGAAAGAGGTTCTGTGTCTTGTGGATGCTCACCGCGTATTGCCACTGAGAGGAGGTCGTGTCTGTGATGGGTCATATTGCGTCTCGTGGAAATGCCTCCAGGGTGTATGCTCAGCTGGGCAGGAGGGTGTAGTCTGTGGATTGCTGCCGTGTATTGCACTGAAAGAGAAGGAGGGTGTGGTCTGTGGATTGCGCGTGACCGCGGCCAATATTGGCATTGGTAGTAGGGAGCTGTGTATATGTGGAGATATATTACCGAACATGAATATGCACTAGTAAGAAGAAGAAAGAATGATGTCTTTAATGATTATTTCCTTGTATTGAACCTGGGAAGCCGTCAGGTAGGCTCCTGGATCCTAGCTAAACGTGTTGAGAGGTGTCCGGTATTTGCCACTGGTAGTGTTATGTAGTTTTAAGGATAGTTGTCGTCGAAGTGCTCATGGTAATTGCACACTGGAGACCAGCAAAATTGTCCTTAGTGGAAATTGTCGTGGATGCTCCGCGCATAGTTAGACTAGAGGAGAGGTGTTGGGTTGTCTCGTGGAGTGCCTCCGTTTGTATTGCACGTCGCGAGAAGCAAGGAGTGATGTCTGTGGATGCAATCCGTAGGTATAATGCACCTGAGAGCGAAGTGGGGTGTGTATCTGTTGGGAATCTCCGTGAATATGCATTGGAAGGAAGGGTGTTGTCGGAGAAGTGAGAATGGTGAGTAGCGGACACCTGCTGCCGTCGGTAGTGTGAGACTGGAGAGGTATAGATAGGGAGAGGGTGTGTCTCATATGTGTGATTCTCCTGTATTGCACTGAGGGGTGGTGGCTATATGTTCGAGATTCGTCCGATGCTATTGCACTGTGAAGGAGGGGTGTCGTCTGTGGATGGCTCCGCCGAGATTATTGCCACTGCGTAGTTAAGGTGGTGGGTCTGTGTGTAATGCGTACCGTGTATTGCACTGAGGAGGTTGTGTGTCTGTGGAGTGGTGCGTTCTGTATTGCGACTGAGAGAGGCGGAGTAAGTGTCTGGTGGGATGCTTCCGGTTGTAGTGATAGCCACAATGAAGGTGAAGGGTGTGTATGTCTAGTGGTGGACTCCCGCGATATTGCCACGGAAGGAGGCGGGTGTGTGTCTGTTGGCATATGCTTCCGCGGGATATTGCACTTGTGGTGTATGTGATCGGGAGTGTGTCTTGATGCATCCGTGATATTGACCTGTGGACAGAAGAGGGATGTGTCTGTGGTGCTCCGTGGTTATTGCACTAGGAGGGGAGGTGTGTCTGGGATTGCTCCGCGTTAATTGCATTTG
>BJKM01001190.1:15000-51230 GCA_015082035.1 Chaenogobius annularis
AGAGTATAGTATATTATAGTATAGTATATTATAGGTATAGTATATATATAGATATAGTATATTATAGGGTATAGTATATATAGGGTATAGTATATTATAGTATAGGTATAGTATATTATAGAGTATAGTATTATTATATATTTTATAGATATAGTTATAGGGTATAGTATATAGAGTATATATAGTATATTATTATAGTATATTAGTATATTATAGTAGTATATTATATAGTATTATAGAGTATAGTATTATAGAGTATAGTATATTTTATAGTTATTATATAGGTAGTATAGTATATAGTATAGTATATATATATAGTATAGTATATTATAGAGTATAGTATTATAGGTATAGTATATTATAGGTAGTATATTAGTAGATTTTATAGTATTTATATTATAGATATATTTATAGAGTATAGTATTATTAGAGTATATAGTATACTATATTAGAGATAGTTATTTATAGAGTATAGTATAGTATATAGTATATTATAGTATATTTATAGAGTATATTAGAGTATATTATAGAGTATAGGTATATTATAGAGTATAGTATATTATAGGTATAGTATTTTTATAGGTTAGTATTAGTAGGGTATATATAGAGTATAGTTATTATATATTAGTATAATTATAGAGTATAGTATATATATAGAGTTATATATTATAGAGTATATTATTATAGAGTATAGTTATATATAGTATATAGGGTATAGTTATTTATATAGATAGTATATTATAGGGTATAGTATTTTATAGAGTATAGTAATATATATAGAGTATATTTTTATAGAGTATAGTATACTTATAGAGGTATAGTATATTATAGAGTATATATTATAGTATAGTTATAGGTATAGTATATTATAGGGTTATAGTATATTATATAGATAGTATTCTAGAGTATATGATATTATAGAGTATAGTATTATAGAGTATAGTATTTTAATATATAGTATATTATAGGTATAGTATTTATAGAGTTATAGTTATTTATAGAGTATAGTATATTATAGGTATAGTATTTATAGGTATAGTATAGTAGTATATTTTATATTAGAGTATAGTATATTATAGAGTATAGTAGCTGCTGTTCAATCCAAACTTCATGTCACTGCACCATCCATGACCTTTATTATCTCTTATTTGTCCTATTAATTATTATCACTCTCATAATTTATATATATTTGTATTATTATTATTATTATTATTATTATTCAATAATAATAATTATTATTCAATTTATTTTTCAAAAATGAAAAAACAAGGAACAAAAGTGGCAATATTAAAGAAGCGAGCGAAGAGGAAAGAAAAGAATCTGCCATTAGCATTTTTTAACTCACAATGTGATGGACCCCCTTTATAAGCTTCTCAGGGGGTCCATTTCCCCCCACAGTGATACTGTTTTCATCCAGATATGTATGGATGTGTTGTATGGATATATGTATGTATTGGGTATAAGTGTATGTATGCATGTGAGTATATATAAAAGTGTAATATTGATATGTATGTGTATACGCATGTGTTTACGTGTATACACAAACCAGAACGACACAAACCGACACACAACCGGAACGAACACAACCGGAACGACACAAACCGGAACGACACAAACCGGAACGACACAAACCGGAACGACACAAACTCATGTGTTGTTATAAATTTACAGGTTTAGTCTTTATTTTGCAGCTTTTCTGGTCCTTTTGTAAATATTTACACATTTGTGGTGCAGATCTGACTCTGGTGAGTTTGTCGTGTTTGTGTGTGGAGTTTGTCGTGTTTGTGTGTGGAGTTTGTCGTGTTTGTGTGTGGAGTTTGTCGTGTTTGTGTGTGTGCAGATGGTAAAGACCAGAGTATTTTTAGACCTTATGTAATCCACGTGAATCAGCGCCAGTGCCAGGGCCGGCCACCAGAGGGAGCTGCTGGGTATAAATCCAGCCAAAATTACCAACGTTTTATAAAAAAAATTCATGATTTGTATTAAAAGTTTTTGTCTTTAAGGTTTATATAATACAAAAACCCGTCTAAAAGTGGTCTAAACCAGGTCTAAAACTGGTCTAAACCTGGTCTAAAACTGGTCTAAAAAACCAGGTCTAAAACTGGTCTAAACCTAGGTCTAACCTGGTCTAACCTGGTCTAAAAACTGGTCTAAACCTGGTCTAAAACTGGTCTGGTCTAAAACTGGTCTAAACCTGGTCTAAAACTGGGTCTAAACCTGGTCTAAAACTGGTCTAAACCTGGTCTGAACCTGGTCTAAAGTAAGAAGAAACAAACACACACACAAACAAACAAACAAACAAACAAACAAACAAACAAAAACAAAACACACACACAACAAACAGGGAGTAAGCAGAATCAGCCTTCACAAATACAAGTGCAGAAGATCAGCTCTAAATGCAGCGCTCAATCTCTTCTCTGGGCCGCGGCTCTTGACCCACACTCGGACCGGCCGGAGCGTCTCTGTGGGGCGTGGCTCTTGACCCACTCAGACCGACCGGAGCGTCTCTGTGGGCCGCGGCTCTTGACCCACTCGGAGAGCCGACCGGAGCGTCTCTGTGGGCCGTGGCTCTTGACCCCACTCGGACCGACCGAGCGTCTCTGTGGGCCGTGGCCTTGACCCACTCGGATCAGTATTTGTAAAATGACTTTAGTCTTTGGGTCTGTAAAACCGTAGCTTTACCCGTAGTTGGGACCCTCCTCCGCAGGGATCCCACTCTTATGTCTGACTCTAAACATGAATCTAAAGCCTTCAGAGTTTCCACAGGTCAACATTATGTGATGGTCCGTGAGCGAGAGGAAGCTGAGGGTGGGACGACATGGAGGAACAGAGGGAGGCACAAAGCAGAACTCAAAACCAGGACTAAACCAGGACTAAACCAGGACTAAACCAGGTCTGAATAAGGACCATAGAAAGCAGCAGGAAACCCAAAATCATAAGCCACTGTAGTCATAGTAACTGCCTGTCGTTGCAGTAATAATGAGCGGCTTTCTTCTGTGAGGACAGTTTATCTTTACAGATCCTTGAGAACTTATTTACATTTTTATTGACTTTGGCACCAGAACAAAAGAAAACCAGAACTGAGCTCACAGTGGAACAGACTTTAGACCTGGAGCCGCTCCTCGGGTCAGTCGCATTCAGGTTTTGGAGTTCAGCAGTTTTTATTAAAAAAAAGACTTTTCAAGTCGTTTTCAAAAAGAAGTCACTTTTTTGCGTTTTGATTTTTGATCGTTAAATGAAACTTCAGCCCATCGAGTTCAAAGTTCAACAGCAGAATAAAGAGCGAGGGACATTTGTTAAAAAGCTCTGTCCTGGTTCTGGTTCTGCAGGACCAAGATGGACCGGCCTGGATCTGCGTCTGAACCTGGATCTGCGTCTGAACCTGGATCTGCGTCTGAACCTGGATCTGCGTCTGAACCTGGATCTGCGTCTGAACCTGGATGAATCTGCGTCTGTGGATCTGCGTCTCTGAAGAGCGACTGGTCCAAAGAGAACGGATCTGCGTGATTTCAAAAGGTAAATTAAAGTATCTCAGGCTGTAATACAAAACTCCTTCTTAAAGTTCATGTGAAGTTTCTCTTTTTTTTTTCTAATTATGACTTAGTTTGGTGGGAGGGCATCTGTGGTAAATATTTATCATGGTTTTACATCAGTCAAATTGCAGTGTGTGAAGAAAAGTTGAAAAAGAAGTTGAGGATTCAGAGCTAAATTCTTCAGTGTAATTCCTCTGACACATTTAGTTTAACACAGTTTAAACAATCATGTTTTCAGGTATTATTATTTGTCAGATCCAACATCTTCAGTAAACTGTTTTCATACGTACTGTAACAGAAGTTCACAGGTCCTGGATCAGATTCTGTCCCTGAGGAGCGACTGCTTCAAAGATGGTCCTGGTTTTCAAAGGAAATCAAGATGTTTTCCTGAGAATGCTTGATCTGGTCAGATCTCTGAAGCTAAGCAGGGTTCAGCCTGGTCAGTTCTGGGATGGGAGACCTCTGGACGAGCAGCAGTGGCTCTGGTGAAGACTGTGGTTCCTGCCCTTCATCCACGTGCCCCCAGAGTCCATGTGGATGCTGGAGGAAAGAGCAATAGTTCTATCATGGACATTTTACAATCCGATGTGTTTTCAGGATGTATATCGTTCATGTTCAGACACTGTCCTGAACAAATACACTGAGAACAAACCTTCTCATGAAACCAGAAGCACTCTGGATCTCACAGACTGTTCAAACCCTTTGTTTTGAACAGTTCAGAGCTCCTTCACCCTCGCCCTGGTCCAGATCCTGGTCCTAATCCTGGTTCAGACTCTGTGTCTCTGAAGAGCGACTGGTCCAAAAATTCCGGTCCTGATTTCAAGGAAGCCCCTCCCCCAGACGAGAGGTCAGTGTTCCTCTGTTCTCTTTGTGATAAATAAAGTTTGTGTCTGTAAATTAGCATCAGCTAATGTGACCAAACAAATGAACCAGATCCGAGAGCGGCTTTAGAAACCTCCAAGAGCAGGTCTGGAGCTCTGTGGGAGAAGGGTCACGGGCACGCGCAGGTCACGGGCACGCGCAGGTCACGGGCACGCGCAGGTCACGGGCACGCGCAGGTCACGGGCACGCGCAGGTCACGGGCACGCGCAGGTCACAGGGCACACGCGCAGGGTCACGGGACGCGCAGGTCACGGCACGCGCAGGTACGGGCACGCGCAGGTCACGGACACGGCACGCGCAGGTCAGGTCAGGGCACGGGTCACGGGACGCGCGGTCACGGCACGCGCATGTCACGGGCACGCGCAGGTCACGGGCACGCGCAGGTCACGGGCACGCGCAGGTGGTCACGGGCACGACTGACCACACAGCGGAGAGTTCATGTGACCAAACTGGGTGAACACAAATACACAAGGACACATGAACACGACACACGAGGACACACGAGACACACGAGGACACACGAGGACACATAAGGACACATTAAGGACACACATCATGAGGACACATAAGAGGACACACGAGGACACACGAGGAGACACACAAGGACACACATCACACGAGGACACAGAGACACACACGAGGACACACGAGGACACACGGACGATTGAGGACACACGAGGACACAGGACACAAGGACACACGAGGACACACATGGACACACAAGGACACATAAGGACACATAAGGACACATGACACATGAGACACATGAGGACACATAGGACACATGAGGACACACACATGAGACACATGAGGACACATAAGGACACATAAGGACAATAAGGACACATTGAGGAGACACATGATGACACACACATGAGGGACACATTAAGAACACAGACCACATGGGACACATTAAGGACACATAAGGACACATGAGGACACATGAGGACACGAGACATAATACTATGAAATAAAACAGAAGAACATGTGGATTAAATCTGTTAATAAAAGACACTAGAGGGCGCTGTATTCACCGGAGGTAAGGTAATGAAAAGGTTTGCATGTTGGTTTTATCACATATTTTCTACAATTTAAGAGCTGTCGCTAGGCAACGGAGCCTGGTGCTGTACGGCTGCTCTGATTGGCTGTTGTAAAGTGGTAACATGTTAGAACCTCACCTCTGAGTGGCCCTGGTCCCACAGACACGAGGAGCGCCACCACCAGTGATGTGCAGGGGCGGAGCCTGTATGTATTATAAACCCACTTTCCTTTGAATCCAAAATGGAAACATATTTTTTTTCAATTAAGAATATCAGAATTTCCGCATGTCCTGTAACTCAAACACAGGGAGCAGGGCGCCCCCCGTGTGGCAGCACCGCGCTCTGCACAGTATTAATGCCTCACAAACTGTGCTGTGTGCCACGCCCCTCTGTGTATCACAAAAAACACTCTGCACTTCCAT
The DNA here is from genome assembly GCA_015082035.1 of Chaenogobius annularis. NCBI lineage: Eukaryota > Metazoa > Chordata > Actinopteri > Gobiiformes > Gobiidae > Chaenogobius > Chaenogobius annularis. The sequence continues at coordinate 20,878 of BJKM01001190.1, forward strand.
TCTCTTGGATCATGAATGAAATGTATTTCTGAAACGTGTTTCACAGATTCAGAATAAAAACAGTAGTAAAAGTTCACTCTGGGAGGCAAACAATACTTCTCCCTCATGGCAGAGGGCGCTCCTGAGCCCGTGGACTGCTGTGCTGTCTTCTTCGTTCTTTAACTCGTTTATTTCTTATTTACAATGTAAAGGTAAAACCATAAACTTGACCTTAAATCAAACATGTCACGTTTGTGTAAAGAATGCTGGAATGAGACATTGAAGCACGACTCATTGTCTGTTGTCAATCGAAGAATGTTTGAGGAGTTTTTTGGGTTCATTCGCTTTGGTAAATCTGACTCTGAAAAGAACCTCACAGGCCACCACAGATACCAGGATTATCAGCACGAGGCTGCTGGGCGTGTTCCTATGTTCTCATTGGACACTTCAACCCTCATCGATCATCCAGACGAGGCGTGGCTAAACTTGAACGCTGCTCAGGCCACGCCTCCTGAACTCGTGGAGCTCAGGCTAAAATCCTCTGGTGCAGAAGGCTTTAGATGACATCACCGTGAGTTACAGACACAGAAACATCATCAAATGAAAGGATTGGAGCTGTCGTAGTTTTATCAGGTTTAGTTGAAACTTTATGTTATATGAAATTTTATAACTTTTTAACAAATTGTGAATCAAGAAAAACAAATTAAAATAACAACATTTTACATTTAGTTGTAAAAACACTGCCCAGTTGCTCTCCTCCAGGATCAGACACGAGCCTCAGACCTGAGAAACCAGGGAAGCGTCTGGGGAGGTTGAAGCATGTTTCTAAACTGTATCGATCCACAGAGTGAAGCTGAGCCCGGATCAAACCAGCAGAGGGCGCCATGACCTGGATGCTGTATTTACTGTAAGTGAATAATGATATTTAGTTTGTGCGTTTTAAAGACTTTACTTCTTCTGGTCGGTTGCGTGTCTGTAACGGAAAAACAAAAATCCCTTAAAGGAATTCTGACTTTCATGGACATGATGTCTGAGCGGACAGGGAATGTTTGTTTGTTTCTGTTTCCATGGAGATGTTATTGCTTTGCCTCGATTGTTCCACAGTGTGACATAAAACATCTCTAGATGTTTCTAGTTAGTTTGTTTTTTGGGGCGGGGCCCTAGTTTATGGCCGTACTGAGGAACATCATCTCCACTGACACAAGAGGCTGAACCTACACCAGAGAAGTCACAAACGAAGTGCAGAAAAACAGAACCTTTAGCCTTTTGCACCTGAAGACTTTAGACACAGAATCAGTCACAGCTGCATTTGCCTGCTCTTCTTTGAGTCAGAAGGTTTGGGGACGTTCCATGTCTCATGTTCTTCATGTTTCTGTTCCAGCGTCTGGAGGAGGACATTGTGACTTATGTTAAAGAGAGCAGCTTCAGAGGCTCCACATGCTCCTGGCCTCAGATTACCCAGAATGCCCTGGGAGTGAGGAGGAGGGGCCGAGCAGAGATGTTTCTGAACATCACCCTGGAGTTCCTGAGGAAGATGGACCAGGAGCAGGAGCAGCAGTAAGAACTCAACAATGTAAATAAAGACGATGAGAAAAAGTAGTGGGACACATCGGCTCTGGTTCGGTCAACACTTTGTTAGAAATGTCTGCTTTCTTCAAGGTACAACCAGGTCCCAAGCCATTTAGAACTTTGAACATCAGACACAGACTGCAAAACAGTCCAACATTTTCAAAACTCAACAGATTTAACCAAGATGTTCCAGTGGTGGAGCTTTGGAGGCACTTGATCAAAAATGTTTAAGGGTTATTTTAATGATTTTAAATGCATTCATTTCAGAAAACAACATAACTTTAATTTTACATTCATAAATAATCAAACTATCACTGCAGAAGTTTGTAAAACATATTATATCTCTCTCTCTATGTTTTATGAACTTCATGATTTTTGGCACGTTTGCCTGGAGACTGAAGTGCTGAAGCTCTGAGGAAGTTTCATCTGAATCCAGCAGTGACAGTCTGAATATTTCTAAATGTATTTCTCTCCTGGATGTTTTACCAACATCCTCATAATCGTCGATTGAATCGATTCTGTGAGGACATCGTCATACCAACACAAACCAAAGTCACTTTCAACAATGACAAACCCTGGTTCACTCCAAAACTGAGGCAGTTAAGGCAGCAGAAGGAGGAGCACCGCACAGGGCTGGAGACAGGGGGCGCTACAAAGATGCAAAGTATGGATTTAGCGCAAAGAGGTTTCTCGAGCGAGATCACAGTACAATACGCGTCTGAAGCAGCAGTTCTCTGACAACAACCCGCCTCCGTGTGGAGGGGGCTCCGGCTCCTCACCAACCACAAGCCCCGAGCCCCCCCTGCTGCAGACAATCGAAAACTGGCTGAGCAACTCAAACACCTTCTACTCCAGGTTTGATGTGACCACCCCCTCCCCCACGGTGGCCACCTCCGCCAACCCAAACCTGGTCCCCCCCCCACCTCCCCCACCACCCTCTCAGTTCAGGAACAGGATGTTCACAGGCTATTTCGGAAATCCAACCCCCGAAAAGCTGCTGGACCAGACGGCGTCTCTGCCGCTACATTAAGACACTTGCGCAGGAGAGTTAACCCCCGTCTTCACAGACATTTTTAACACCTCCCTGGGGTCATGCCATGTCCCAGCCTGCTTCAAGTCTGCCATCATTGTCCCTGTCCCCAAGAAGCCCCGGATCACTGGACTTAATGACTACAGGCCTGTGGCGCTGACGTCTGTAGTCATGAAGTCATTTGAACGCCTGGTCTTGCCCCACCTCAAGTCCTTCACCTCCTCCCTGCTGGACCCCCTGCAGTTCGCCTACAGAGCCAACAGGTCTGTAGACGACACCATCAACCTGGCACTCCACTTCATCCTGCAGCATCTGGACTCCCCGGGAACCTACGCCAGGATCCTGTTTGTGGACTTCAGCTCTGCGTTCAACACCATCCTCCCTGCTCTGCTCCAGGACAAGCTCTCCCAGCTCAACGTGCCTGACTCCACCTGCAGGTGGATCACTGACTTCCTGACGGAATCGGAGTGCGTGCGGCTGGGGAAGAATGTCTCAGACACTCGGACTATCAGCACAGGAGCTCCACAGGGCTGTGTACTTTCTCCTCTGCTCTTCTCCCTGTACACAAACTGCTGACCTCCACCACCACCCTCATCAAGTTTGCGGACGACATCATCATCGGGCTCATCGGACGGGGATGAGTCCGTCTACAGGAGGGAGGTGGACCGGCTGGTGTGTCCTGGTGCAGCGGTAACAACCTGGAGTTCAACGCCCAGAAGACAGTGGAGATGATCGTGGACTTCAGGAAAGCCACAGCCCCCAGCCCCCCTCATCATGACAGACTCCCCATTCCGTGGACTTCCTTGGGCACCACCATCACCCAGGACCTCAAGTGGGAGCCCCTCCATCAGCTCCCTCATCAAGAAGGCCCAGCAGAGAGATGTACTTTCTGCGGCAGCTGAGGAAAGCCAAGCTGCCAGCGCAGATGATGGTGCAGTTTTACACGGCCATCATTGAGTCCATCCTCACCTCCTCTATCACCGTGTGGTACGCTGACCACAGCCAACAAACAGTGCCTCTGCTGGAGCCACAGCCGGGACAAATAGAGACTACAGCGCCCTCTGCTGGAGCCACAGCCAGGGACAAACAGAGACTACAGCGCATTGTGCGTTCTGCTGAGAAGGTGATCGGCTGCAGACTTCCATCTCTGCAGGACCTGTACATCTCCAGGGCTCTGGACGACGAGCAGGTCGGATCACAGCTGACCCTTCTCACCCTGGACATGGTCTGTTTGAACCACTCCCCTCAGGCAGGAGGCCACTCCCCTCAGGCAGGAGGCCACTCCCCTCAGGCAGGAGGCTACGGTCCATCCGGACCAGAACCTCCCGCCACAAGAATAGTTTCTTTCCCTCTGCCGTTGGACTCATGAACACTTCTTTAACTCCTGTCCACTTTAACTACACTCTTCATCACTCACTGCACTGTCAATTTCTGCACTCAAAACTGTAAATGTAATACTGTAAACTCTTGTGTACATAGAAATGCCTATTTTTATTTTTATTTTATAGTAATTTTTTTATAGTTTCTTAATGCCCTTTTTTGATTGAAATTATGTTATTTTATTATTGCTCAGTGTTTATGTTGCATGTTGCACTTTAAGGCCGAGACAAGTTCCTATGTTTGTTGAATTTTTTCATTGACAATGGCAATAAACTCTTTCTGATTCTGATTCTGATAAGCTTATAGTTTAGTTTCAGCAAAGACACAGTCGCTCCAGTTCTTCATCTTCTGCTTTGGAGAGATTTGAAGCTGTTTTCTTTCAGGGTCTGAAGTTGGAGTGTGTGGAAGGAAACTGAAGAAGAGTCTGCAGCAGAGGTTTAGCCATGTGTTTGAGGGCGTGGCTAAAGCAGGAAACTCCGCCCCCCTGACACAGATCTACACAGAGCTCTACATCACAGAGAGGCGGGGCCTCAGAGGTCAACCAGGAACATGAGGTCAGACTCATGGAGAGAGCGCGTCCAGGGAGAGCGGAGCCGCTTCCAGAGACCACCATCACATGTGAAAGACATCTTTAAAGCCCACCCACATTCACCAGAGCCAATCAGAGCGGTGCTGACAAAGGGCGTGGCCGGCGTGGGGAAAACAGTGCTGACTCAGAAGTTCAGTCTGGACTGGGCTGAAGGCAGGGCCCACCAGGAGCTCCAGCTGCTGTTCCCGTTCACCTTCAGAGAGCTCAATGTGCTCAGAGACACACAGTTCAGCCTGGTGGAGCTGCTGCACCACCACTTCTTCAGTCCATCCAAAGATCTCTGCAGCTTCCAACAGCTCCAGGTGCTCTTCATCCTCGACGGTCTGGACGAGTGCAGACTTCCTCTGGACTTCAGCCGAACCCGGGTCCTGAGCGACCCCACAGAGTCCGTCTCAGTGGACGTGCTGCTGGTGAACCTCATCAGGGGGAGCCTGCTTCCCTCCGCTCGCCTCTGGATCACCACACGCCCCGCTGCGTCCAATCAGATCCCTGCTGAGTGCGTCTCCATGGTGACAGAGGTGCGAGGGTTCACCGACCCACAGAAGGAGGAGTACTTCAGGAAGAGGTTCAGAGACGAGGCCACAGCCGTCATCTCCCACATCAAGAGCATCCGCAGCCTCCACATCATGTGCCACATCCCGGTCTTCTCCTGGATCCTGTCCACAGTTATACAGAAGCTTCTGGAACAAACAGAGGAACCAGAGCTGCCCCAGACCCTCACACAGATGTACGTCCACTTCCTGGTGGTGCAGGCCAAAGTCCAGAACATCAAGTATCACCAGGGATCAGGGGCAGACCTTCACTGGACTCCGGAGACCAGGGAGATGGTGCGGTCTCTGGGAAAACTGGCCTTTGAGCAGCTGCAGAAAGGAAACCTGATCTTCTACGAGTGTGACCTGAGCGAGTGTGGGCTGGACGCTGCAGCGGCCTCAGTGTGCTCTGGAGTGTTCACACAGGTCTTTAGAGAGGAGCCAGGCCTGTACCAGGACAAGGTCTACTGCTTCATCCATCTAAGTGTGCAGGAGTTTCTGGCTGCTCTTCACGTCCATCAGACCTTCTTCAGCTCTGGAGAGAACCTGCTGTCACCACCACACTCCTCTGAGAGTCCTGAGTCTGAGGCAGACTTCTACAGCTCTGCTGTGGACCAGGCCTTACAGAGTCCAAATGGACACCTGGACCTGTTCCTGCGCTTCCTCCTGGGGCTGTCTCTGCCGACCAATCAGAGCCTGCTGCCTGGTCTGCTGACTCAGACAGGAAGTGACTGGACCAATCAGAAGACAGTGAAGTACATCAAAGAAAAGCTGGATGAAGTGGGTCTGTCTGCAGAGAAGATTCTGAACCTGCTCCACTGTCTGAACGAGCTGAACGAGCTCAGTCTGATGGAGAAGATACGGAGACACATGAGAGAAGGAGAGCTCTATTGGATAAGTTCTCCTGCTCAGTGGTCGGCTCTGTCCTTCTACTTACTGTCCTCAGACTCAGACCTGGAGGAGTTTGACCTGAGGAAATACAAGCCCACAGAGACAGCTCTTCTGGGTCTTCTGCCGGTGGTCAAAGCCTCCACCAAAGCTCTGTGAGTCCACACTGTTTTTAATCTCTTGTGTGATGTTCTAGTCTCTAATGTCCCTCTCTGTCCTCAGACTGAGCTTCTGTGCCCTTGTCCCATCACTACTGTGGTCCTCTGGCCTCAGTCCTCAGCTCCTCCAGTCTCACATACCTGGATCTCAGTAACAATGACCTCCAGGACTCAGGAGTGGAGCTGCTGTGTGAGGGCCTGAAGAGCGCCACCTGCAGACTGGAGACACTTATGTGAGACACTCATGATGTACTCTTATACCCACATGAGTGTAATGAGTAGATTAGATTAGCCTTTAGTGCCCCCTAATGGAGAAATGTGTGCGGGACAAACAATGGACACACATCACCAGCGGGGGCAGTTAGCGTACTAAACAGGTGGGAATTCAATACAGTCTGATTTCCTACAAAGATGATCAAAAGGTTCCCAATCTGAGGCACCTTTGAACCGCACCCAGTCCTGGGTCTAAAACACACCCACCCACCGCACTTTACAACAATTAAAACGTACAAACCAGTTTTCTGAACTAATCCATTCTACGTCAATGAATTCCCCTCAGTTCAAACACAAACATGACATATTGTCATGGAGACCACGCGATGTTTATATCTTTATAACTATTAATACTGTGTCTTCAGGCTCTCTGGATGTCTGGTCTCAGAAAGGGGCGGGGCTGCTCTGGCCTCAGCTCTAAGCTCCGCCCACTCCCATCTGAGCACATTAGACCTGAGCTACAACCATCCGGGACCCTCAGCAGAGCTCCTGACCGCTCTACGGGACGATCCACACTGCCCCCTACAGTCTGTCAGGTGAGACCACACTGCCCCCTACAGTCTGTCAGGTGAGACCACACTGCCCCCTACAGTCTGTCAGGTGAGACCACACTGCCCTCTACAGTCTGTCAGGTGAGACCGCACTGCCCCCTACAGTCTGTCAGGTGAGACCGCACTGCCCCTACAGTCTGTCAGGTGAGACCACACTGCCCCCTACAGTCTGTCAGGTGCCTGCTCCCTGGACTCTCCAGTGACAGAGGTTTGGTGTTTCTCTCAGGTTGGCTCCTGCAGGAGAACAATGGATGATTCCAGGTCTAAAGAAGTGTAAGTCATATTATTTAAATAGTTTTTCTTTAGAAACTGAACTAGAACTGATCCCAATGTTGTCCTCACGTTCCTCAGATTCCTGTGAGTTCTTTCTGGACCCAAACACAGCTCACACAACACTCTCTCTGTCTGAGGACAAACGTGCAGTCACCCGTCTGAGAGAGGAGCAGCTGTACCCAGATCATGAGGACAGGTTTAAGGACCAGCCGCAGGTCCTGAGCTCCACCGACCTGAGGGGGCGCTGTTACTGTGAGGTGCAGTGTGAGAGAGAGGTTGATATAGCAGTGAGTTACAGAGAAATCCAGCAAAGAGGAGATGGTAAAACGTGTAGATTTGGAAACAATGATCAGTCCTGGAGTTTGAGAGTCAATGATGAAGCTTTCAGAGTTTGCCACAATGAGAAAGAAACACAACTGTTCTTTCGATGGTTTCCCTTGCCCTATTCCTTTCCCCCAGAACGAGTAGGCGTGTTCCTGGACTCTGAGGCTGGATCTCTGTCCTTCTACCAGATATTCTCCAATGGAGAATTGTTCCTCCTGCACACGTTTAACTCCACCTTCACTGAACCTTTGTTTCCTGGGTTTGGACTGAGGTCTACGAATTCCTCTGTACAGCTGGTTAATCTTGGACTGCAGCGCCTCCTGCTGGACGGACAACGTGAACACACTGAACGAGGACATTTGCATTGATTCTCAAAAAAAGCAGGAAGACTTGTGAAGAATGCTGGGAATGCAGAACTAGTGTTTGTTAAAAGTACAATGTTCACTGCAGATAAAGATGTGATCGTGACCTGCAGTCGATGCGTCATGTGAACGTGAAAGTGACATTTGGGCTTTTGTTTTTGATTGTCAAGAGGAACATGATGAGATTTCACTGGAGAAACTGGGATCGACCCCAGAATATCACAGAATGTGACAAATGCTGGTGGTTTTGCGTTTGGCGATTTGAAGGTCGTGTATCATGAAAGTTTTGCCAAAGATGTGCACTTTCCATTAGATGTTTTGCTCCGCCGTCTCCTTTGTCTTCCTCTTTTCCTCTTGCCATAAGTGTATATCCTTCCAGAGGTTTTGGGCCCTGATGATATGGCAAAAGAAGATATTGGCGATTTAATAGGAGCTTCTGACAGACACAGCATTTTTGATGAAGGCAAAATGTTGAGTCCACAATAGTTTTATTGACAGATTTATGACATACTTTACCACAGCTTGTGAAGTTCAAATACAATTTTGAGGCTAGAAAAAGGACCTTTAGCCAAAGATTGGTATGGCATGTTTTTAGAACCGATCCCAAACAAATAATGATAAAACATTTTGGAGATTTCCAAATCTTCCACTTTCATTCATATTGGCAATATGAATGACATTTTGCATAAAACCCCGCCCTCTAATCGTGTGTCAGTTCTGTTCTGACTTTACGAGACTCAAGATTTAAAGTCTGGATAACAAAAGGTATAAAGGTCTTTTACGAGATTGTAAAGGAGAATCATCTGAAAATGAAAGAATCCTTTGTCTTAGAGAAACAGGACTTTTATAGGTATTTACCAATAAGGAGTTATTATAACCAAGAAATCAAAAAGAATGACCATCATAGCCTTTTGACTGAAATATTAATTAAAGCTTATAAATCAGAACTTTCAAGGGAATTAATATCTAAATTGTACAAATGTATTAATATGAGCAGTCACTCTACTGCTTACATCAAGGGTAAATGGGAAAGAGAGGGTCATGATGAGGAGTGGGAAAGTGTATGTACATCTCACTGGAGAACCTCGGGATCACATGTTTGGAGAGCATTCTGTCGGGAAAATATGTCTCGTTTCTTTATGACCCCATGTCAAAGTGCCCATCACTCACAGGGAAGTGCAGACTGTTGGAGAGGATGTGGCAGCAGGAGGCAAACCACTATCATGTGTTCTGGGATTGTCCTGTTGTTCACAAGTTTTGGACTGAGATCAACAAAGTCTTACAGACAATTCATGAAAGCACCATCCCAATGGATTTCAGAACTATGTGTTTGGGCCTCAGGACTCCTGCCATGGACACAACCAGCAGTTATCTCTGGAGCATCCTCCTGGCAGCAGCGAAAAAGGCTCTTGCAAAAAAATGGATGACACAAGATGCACCGACGATCAAGGACTGGACTGACATTATATTGGACATACGTCAAATGGAAAAGATTTCATTCAGACTTGACATGAAAATGGATCAATTTGACAGACTTTGGACAAAATGGGATGTTTTCTCTGGGTTTCCTGTTCCATCATTTATTCTTCTTTCTCTTTTTACGATTTGTTGGATGTAAACTTTCTTGATTTATATCTGATCTCTCTCTGGTCGTTTCCCCTTCTGTGATTATTATTATTTTTAATGTTTTCTTAAATGAAAAAACTAAAAACATTTAAAATGATAAAAAAGAAAAGAAAAGGTCTTTATGAATTCTTCGTGGGTCCATCTCGTTCCTGGACCTGGTCTGGTTCTGTTGTGTGAGTGAGAATGTGCCGTGTGATGGACCCAAACTAAAACTGTCTGTAAGTGACCAAGAGTAAATCATTAAATCATTACAGTATTATTAGAAAACATAATAAATGTTAGCGTTGATTCTGGGCCTGATGTGGCCTGTTTTATGATTCAAAACTTTCATACTTATTGAACAAAAGTGAAAGAAAATCTATTCATGCCATTTAACGATGTTTCTTGAAATGTTCTAATTTTGCTTCTCTTCAAAATACCAATTGCAATATTATAATTAGTTTGATTGCTCTTACCTGCTCTTAGGGTCAAAATATGTTTTTTTCTTTTGAGAACCAGGAAGTGCTGTTCTTGTTGTGAAAAGTGCTCATAAACTCATTGTGGTGACTGTTTATGTTCAGAACGTGTTAGGAAAGTGAGTGATACATGTGGAGCTGTAAAGCGTTTCAAATGAACTAGTTCTGTTTTTCACATGTTTAAGACAGTCAAAATCAGGTACAACACGTTTAATGCCCCATGGTGGAACATTTCAGGCCTAGGGTCTCATCTCATCAACAACATATCTAATTTCTGAAGATAAGTTGGCCCTGGTTAATTCTTGGATGGGAGCAACAGATGCCACAGGGGGGCGCTGGTGCACACTGTCATTGTGTCCTTCGGCACGGATGGAAACAAGCTCGTGATTGTCACGCGTGTTCATGAACATGTGTCACGTGTGTTCATTTACATGCATTGTCCCAGCACATCTTTTACATTTTTTCCATTAAACTTTTTTGATCAGAGCAAAAACTGAAATTGTTATTTTTATTATAAAACCAAAATCTTGACAAACACGGCTCATTTGATTTTCACTATAAACACTTTTACTCTCAAAGATGTGGACTTTTGAGGCAGATTTATAGTTTACAATAACTCATTAAAAAACTGAAGCATTTTAATCTTTGACCCCTGAAATCTTTCCCACGTGACTGTAGACTTATACTGCAGTTGTGTGTTTGACCACCAGGTGTCATCATCCTCAAAATCCTGGTTTAGTTCTGACAGAGGATCAGCTTAGTCCTGGTTTAGTCCTGACAGAGGATCAGCTTAGTCCTGGTTTAGTCCTGACAGAGGATCAGCTTAGTCCTGGTTTAGTCCTGACAGAGGATCAGCTTAGTCCTGGTCAGCTTAGTCCTGGTTTAGTCCTGACAGAGGATCAGCTTAGTCCTGGTTTAGTCCTGACAGAGGATCAGCTTAGTCCTGGTTTAGTCCTGACAGAGGATCAGCTTAGTCCTGGTTTAGTCCTGACAGAGGATCAGCTTAGTCCTGGTTTAGTCCTGACAGAGGATCAGCTTAGTCCTGGTTTAGTCCTGACAGAGGATCAGCTTAGTCCTGTTTTAGTCCTGACAGAGGATCAGCTTAGTCCTGGTTTAGTCCTGACAGAGGATCAGCTTAGTCCTGGTTTAGTCCTGACAGAGGATCAGCTTAGTCCTGGTTTAGTCCTGACAGAGGATCAGCTTAGTCCTGGTTTAGTCCTGACAGAGAGATCAGCTTAGTCCTGGTTTCTGAGAGGATCAGCTTAGTCCTGTTTAGTCCTGACAGAGGATCAGCTTAGTCCTGGTTTAGTCCTGACAGAGGATCAGCTTAGTCCTGGTTTAGTCCTGACAGAGGATCAGCTTAGTCCTGGTTTAGTCCTGACAGAGGATCAGCTTAGTCCTGGTTAGTCCTGACAGAGGATCAGCTTAGTCCTGGTTTTATCCTGACAGAGGATCAGCTTAGTCCTGGTTTAGTCCTGACAGAGGATCAGCTTCAGCTTAGTCCTGGTTTAGTCCTGACAGAGGATCAGCTTAGTCCTGGTTTAGTCACTGTTTCACTCTCAAATCTACTCCAAGTAAATGTGGAAAAAACTCAAATTAAAAGTTTAGAACATCTGACAAAACGTTAATTCTTAAACGCATTTGTGACATCTCCAAACAGTATCTGCGAGATCCAAGAAATATAAACCATTTAATTATGTTTTGTTCGGTTAATTTTTTTATTTCGTATAAAAGAAAATTCATATTTGAAAAAAATAAATAAAAGAAAACATGACATAAAGCAACCAAATTAATCAAAATGATTTCGATCAATTTGACTTGATTTAGCTGGTTTCATTGTTTCAGTATCATTAAATCAAGCTCTTATTATACCTTTAGTGTTTTTTATTCTTTTGTGTTCTTTCAGCACCATGGAAACTGGCGGGTGGAGCGAGGGAGTGGAGAAAGAAGGAGATGAGGGTGAGTCAGATAAAGAGGGAGTAAAAGAACAAGATTTTAAGAACAATCCCAAAGACAAAGGTCATAATCCGTTTGACTCAGATGAATGTGAGCTCCAGAAATAATTACATTCAGTTATAAAAAAAAAACACAGTTCATACCATGAGTTCTCACACTGGATTATACATGAAGAGGGACTTCTGTAAAACCCTCTGCAAAAGAACTCAAGAGAACTCAAAAGAACTCAAAAGTGCATTCCCCCTCCTCGCTTGATGCTCGGTCCGGTCCGTGGGAGAGAAATGCAGTTTCCTGAATCTCATTTTATTCAGGTTTTCTCCAACACATGTCGACACGTGAGTCCCTAAGCATCACATACACACAAACATACTGTTAGTAACACATGTTAAGTCCAAAAGATAGTTCTGTCCAGTCCTAAAAGCTTTACTTTTTTGTTAATTTCTGTCCGGAAAAAAGAAATGAAAAAACCCCTATATCGACGACACAATTAAAAAAGATATCTCAATGTGTTTGTTTTGAGTCCGAGCACCGGTTTTGTCCTCCCAGGCCCTGTGAGGCAGCCCTCATGTCTCAAATAGTGGAGGAACGAGGCTGGCCAAACGCAGCGTCACATGACCCATGGAAGACTGACAGCCGGATGAAGGATCCTGTTTGTGACGCCAAATTGTTGTGCAATTTCTGCAAACGATTACGAAGAAATAATGAAATTGAACAGAGATTTTCTTTCTCAACAGGATGATCTTTATTTACTGGTGCAGAGCAAATATCACTGTCCCTGACAAAGGCAGCTGTCCCTCATCCTCCAGAACAATGACAATACTGACCCTTCGCACCCTGGACACGGACTATTTGAACCACTCCCCTCAGGCAGGAGGCCACTCCCCTCCGGCAGGAGGCTACGGTCCATCCAGACCAGAACCTCCTGCCACAAGAATAGTTTCTTTCCCTCTGCTGTTGGACTCATGAACACTCTTTAGCACCTGCCACTTTAACTTCAACTATTCATCACTCACTGCACTGTCACTTTCTACACTCACAACTGTAAATTTAACTGCGGGGGTGCTGCGGGAGTACGGGGTCCGGGGCCCTTTGCTCAGGGCTGTCCGGTCCCTGTATGACCAGAGGGGGAGCTGTGTTCGCATTGCCGGCAGTAAGTCAGATCTGTTCCCAGTGCGGGTTGGACTCCGCCAGGGCTGCCCTTTGTCACCGGTTCTGTTCATTGTTTTTATGGACAGAATTTCTAGGCGCAGTCAGGGGTCGGAGGGGGTCCGGTTTGGAGAGCACAGGATCTCATCTCTGCTGTTTGCAGATGATGTTGTGCTGATGGCTCCATCAAACCTGGACCTGCAACATGCTCTGGGACGGTTTGCAGCCGAGTGTGAAGCAGCTGGGATGAGAATCAGCACCTCCAAATCTGAGGCCATGGTTCTCAACCGGAAAAAGGTGGCTTGCCCTCTCCAGGTGGGTGGGGAGTCCTTGCCCCAAGTGGAGGAGTTTAAGTATCTCGGGATCTTGTTCACGAGTGAGGGAAGGATGGAGCGTGAGATTGACAGGCGGATCGGTGCAGCGTCTGCAGTGATGCGGTCGCTGCATCGGACCGTTGTGGTGAAGAAGGAGCTGAGTCGAAAGACAAAGCTCTGGATTTACCGGTCAATCTACGTTCCTACCCTCACCTATGGTCATGAGCTTTGGGTAGTGACCGAAAGGACAAGATCGCGGATACAAGCGGTCGAAATGAGTTTCCTCCACAGGTTGGCTGGGCGCTCCCTTAGAGATAGGGTGAGGAGCTCAGTTACACGGGAGGAGCTCGGAGTAGAGCCGCTGCTCCTCCACATCGAGAGGAGCCAGCTGAGGTGGCTCGGGAATCTGTTCCGGATGCCTCCTGGACGCCTCCCTAGGGAGGTGTTTCGGGCATGTCCCACCGGGAGGAGGCCCCGGGGAAAACCCAGGACACGCTGGAGGGACTATGTCTCTCGGCTGGCCTGGGAACGCCTCGGGATCCTCCCGGAGGAGTTGGAGGAAGTGTCTGGGGATAAGGAAGTCTGGGAGTCCCTGCTTAGACTGCTGCCCCCGCGACCCGGCCCCGGATAAAGCGGAAGAAGATGGATGGATGGAGTTTCTGCGTTTTAAAGACTTTACTTCTTCTGGTCGGTTGCGTGTCTGTAACGAGAAAAGAAAAATCCCTTAAAGGAATTCTGACTTTCATGGACATGATGTCTGAGCGGACAGGGAATGTTTGTTTGTTTCTGTTTTCATGGAGATGTTATTGCTTTTGCCCTCGATTGTTCCACAGTGTGACATAAAACATCTCTAGATGTTTCTAGTTAGTTTGTTTTTGGGGGCGGGGCCCTAGTTTATGGCCGTACTGAGGAACATCATCTCCACTGACACAAGAGGAGGCTGAACCTCCACCAGAGAAGTCACAAACGAAGTGCAGAAAACAGAACCTTTAGCCTTTTGCACCTGAAGACTTTAGACACAGAATCAGTTACAGCTGCATTTGCCTGCTCTTCTTTGAGTCAGAAGGTTTGGGGATGTTCCACGTCTCATGTTCTTCATGTTTCTGTTCCAGCGTCTGGAGGAGGACATTGTGACTTATGTTAAAAGAGCAGCTTCAGAGGCTCCACATGCTCCTGGCCTCAGATTACCCAGAATGCTCTGAGAGTGAGGAGGAGGGGCCGAGCAGAGATGTTCTGAACATCACCCTGGAGTTCCTGAGGAAGATGGACCAGGAGCAGCTGGTCCAGCGCCTGAGAGACAGTAAGAACTCTCAACAATGTAAATAAAGACGATACAAAAAGAGTGGGACACATCGGCTCTGGTTCGGTCAACACTTTGTTAGAAATGTCTGCTTTCTTCAAGGTACAACCAGGTCCCAAGCCATTTAGAACTTTGAACATCAGACACAGACTGCAAAACAGTCCAACATTTTCAAAACTCAACAGATTTAACCAAGATGTTCCAGTGGTGGAGCTTTGGAGGCACTTGATCAAAAATGTTTAAGGGTTATTTTAATGATTTTAAATGCATTCATTTCAGAAAACAACATCGACATAAGCTTTAGTTTCAGCAAAGACACAGTCGCTCCAGTTCTTCATCTTCTGCTTTGGAGAGATTTGAAGCTGTTTTTCTTTCAGGGTCTGAAGTTGGAGTGTGTGGAAGGAAACTGAACAAGAGTCTGCAGCAGAGGTTTAGCCATGTGTTTGAGGGCGTGGCTAAAGCAGGAAACTCCGCCCCCCTGACACAGATATACACAGAGCTCTACATCACAGAGGGCGGGGCCTCAGAGGTCAACCAGGAACATGAGGTCAGACTCATGGAGAGCGCGTCCAGGAGAGCGGCCGCTTCAGAGACCACCATCACATGTGAAGACATCTTTAAAGCCCGCCCACATTCACCAGAGCCAATCAGAGCGGTGCTGACAAAGGGCGTGGCCGGCGTGGGGAAAACAGTGCTGACTCAGAAGTTCAGTCTGGACTGGGCTGAAGGCAGGGCCCACCAGGAGCTCCAGCTGCTGTTCCCGTTCACCTTCAGAGAGCTCAATGTGCTCAGAGACACACACAGTTCAGCCTGGTGGAGCTGCTGCACCACTTCTTCAGTCCATCCAAAGATCTCTGCAGCTTCCAACAGCTCCAGGTGCTCTTCATCCTTGACGGTCTGGACGAGTGCAGACTTCCTCTGGACTTCAGCCGAACCCGGGTCCTGAGCGACCCCACAGAGTCCGTCTCAGTGGACGTGCTGCTGGTGAACCTCATCAGGGGGAGCCTGCTTCCCTCCGCTCGCCTCTGGATAACCACACGCCCCGCTGCGTCCAATCAGATCCCTGCTGAGTGCGTCTCCATGGTGACAGAGGTGCGAGGGTTCACCGACCCGCAGAAGGAGGAGTACTTCAGGAAGAGGTTCAGAGACGAGGCCACAGCCGTCATCTCCCACATCAAGAGCATCCGCAGCCTCCACATCATGTGCCACATCCCGGTCTTCTCTGCTGGATCCTCTCCACAGTTATACAGAAGCTTCTGGAACAAACAGAGGAACCAGAGCTGCCCCCTGACCCTCACACAGATGTACATCCACTTCCTGGTGGTGCAGGCCAAAGTCCAGAACATCAAGTATCACCAGGGATCAGGGGCAGACCTTCACTGGACTCCGGAGACCAGGGAGATGGTGCGGTCTCTGGGAAAACTGGCCTTTGAGCAGCTGCAGAAAGGAAACCTGATCTTCTACGAGTGTGACCTGAGCGAGTGTGGGCTGGACGCTGCAGCGGCCTCAGTGTGCTCCGGAGTGTTCACACAGGTCTTTAGAGAGGAGCCAGGCCTGTACCAGGACAAGGTCTACTGCTTCATCCATCTGAGTGTGCAGGAGTTTCTGGCTGCTCTTCACGTCCATCAGACCTTCACAGAGTCTGGAGTCAACCTGCTGAAGGTCAAAAAACATATTTTCTTTCTCGATTATTCAAAAAGCAGACTGAACTGAGAGTTTTTCACAGCTCTGCTGTGGACCAGGCCTTACAGAGTCCAAATGGACACCTGGACCTGTTCCTGCGCTTCCTCCTGGGGCTGTCTGCCGACCAATCAGAGCCTGCTGCAAGGTCTGGTGCCTCAGACAGGAAGTGACTGGACCAATCAGAAGACAGTGAAGTACATCAAAGAAAAGCTGAATGAAAAGGGTGTGTCTGCAGAGAAGAGTCTGAACCTGCTCCACTGTCTGAACGAGCTGAACGACCTCAGTCTGGTTGAGGAGATACAAAGATACATGAGAGGAGGACGTCTCTCCTTGTTAAGTTCTCCTGCTCTGTGGTCGGCTCTGTCCTTCTACTTACTGTCCTCAGACTCAGACCTGGAGGAGTTTTGACCTGAGGAAATACAAGCCCACAGAGACAGCTCTTCTGGGTCTTCTGCCGGTGGTCAAAGCCTCCACCAAAGCTCTGTGAGTCCACACTGTTTTTAATCTCTTGTGTGATGTTCTAGTCTCTAATGTCCCTCTCTGTCCTCAGACTGAGCTTCTGTGCCCTTGTCTCCATCACTACTGTGGTCCTCTGGCCTCAGTCCTCAGCTCCTCCAGTCTCACATACCTGGATCTCAGTAACAATGACCTCCAGGACTCAGGAGTGGAGCTGCTGTGTGAGGGCCTGAAGAGCGCCACCTGCAGACTGGAGACACTTATGTGAGACACTCATGATGTACTCTTATACCCACATGAGTGTAATGAGTAGATTAGATTAGCCTTTAGTGCCCCCTAATGGAGAAATGTGTGCGGGACAAACAATGGACACACATCACCAGCGGGGGCAGTGTACTAAACAGGTGGGAATTCAATACAGTCTGATTTCCTACAAAGATGATCAAAAGGTTCCCAATCTGAGGCACCTTTGAACCGCACCCAGTCCTGGGTCTAAAACACACCCACCCACCGCACTTTACAACAATTAAAAAGTACAAACCAGTTTTCTGAACTAATCCATTCTACGTCAATGAATTCCACTCAGTTCAAACACAAACATGACATATTGTCATGGAGACCACGCGATGTTTACATCTTTACTATTAATACTGTGTCTTCAGGCTCTTCAGGATGTCTGGTCTCGGAAAGGGGCGGGGCTGCTCTGGAGTCCGCTCTAAGCTCCGCCCACTCCCATCTGAGCACATTAGACCTGAGCTACAACCATCCGGGACCCTCAGCAGAGCTCCTGACCACTCTACGAGACGATCCACACTGCCCCTACAGTCTGTCAGGTGAGACCACACTGCCCCTACAGTCTGTCAGGTGAGACCACACTGCCCCCTACAGTCTGTCAGGTGAGACCACACTGCCCCCTACAGTCTGTCAGGTGAGACCACACTGCCC
Organism: Chaenogobius annularis; assembly: GCA_015082035.1. Classification (NCBI taxonomy): domain Eukaryota; kingdom Metazoa; phylum Chordata; class Actinopteri; order Gobiiformes; family Gobiidae; genus Chaenogobius; species Chaenogobius annularis. Next base: position 38,665 of record BJKM01001190.1, read on the forward strand.
CCTACAGTCTGTCAGGTGCCTGCTCTGGACTCCAGTGACAGAGGTGTTTCTCAGGTTGGCTCCTGCAGGAGAACAATGGATGATTCCAGGTCTAAAGAAGTGTAAGTCATATTATTTAAATAGTTTTTCTTTAGAAACTGAACTAGAACTGATCCCAAAAGGTCCTCACGTTCTTCAGATTCCTGTGAGTTCTTTCTGGACCCAAACACAGCTCACACACACACTCTCTCTGTCTGAGAGAGGAGCAGCTGTACCCAGATCATGAGGACAGGTTTAAGGACCGGCCGCAGGTCCTGAGCTCCACCGGCCTGAGGGGGCGCTGTTACTGCGAGGTTGATATAGCAGTGAGTTACAGAGGAATCCAGCGAAGGGGAAGGTTAGGCACAATGTGTAGATTTGGACACAATGATCAGTCCTGGCTTTTGAGGGTCAAGGATGGAGATTTCAGAGTTTTTCACAATGGGAAAACACAAGGGTTTTCTCAGTGGTTCTCTCCATCACTTACAAAACGAGTAGGCGTGTCCCTCCTGCACACGTTTAACTCCACCTTCACTGAACCTCTGTTTCCTGGGTTTGGACTGAGGTCTAAGGATTCCTTTGTACAGCTGATGAATCTTGGAACTGTAGCGCCTCCTGCTGGACGGACAATGTGAACACACTGAGCGATTATGTTTGCATTTCTTCTCGCACACAATGTCGTTTTCTCCCGTAAAGATTGTCAAAGAGCTGTGGATGACGTCAGTCCCACGTTAGCACCTGAAAACAGCAAAAACCATTAACTTTACATTTAAAGGATCAAACTCATCTTCATCTGATTAAGTCTCTGAGACATTCGAGCTGTAACTTTGCATAATGAAGTCTTGAAGTGAAAATGACTAATTCTTCTGGTGTAAATGATGCGCGATCACATTTCCTCCTGAGCACAAAGATCTCGTCTTTGTTAGTCTCTATTCCACTTATTAATCTAAATGAATAGCACCTGTTTGAGCTCGTTAGCTGCATAAAGACCCCCACAATCAGTCAGACTCCAACTACTCCCATGGGCAAGACCAAAGAGCTGTCAAAAGACCCCAGAGACCCCAGAGACTAAACTGCAGGGCTCCGGGTGATTGGCAAGCAGCTTGGTGAAAAATGTTCAACTGCTGGAGAAAATGTTTGAACATGGAAGAAGCTAAAGACGACAATCTCCCTCGGACTGGGGCTCCATGAGAAGTCTCACTTCGTGGGGTCTCAATGATGAGAAGAAAGGTGAGGAATCCGCCCAGATCTACGGGAGGAGCTGGTCAATGACCTGAAGAGAGCTGGGACCACAAGTTCAAAGGTTACTATTAGTAACACACTAAACACCGTCATGGTTTAAAATCATGCATCGCACAGAAGGTTCTCCTGCTTAAGTCAGCACATGTCCAGGCCCGTCTGAAGTTGGCCAATGAACATCTGGAGGATCCAGAGGAGTCATGGGAGAAAGTTATGTGGTCAGATCAGACCAAAATAGAACTTTTTGGTATAAACTCCACTCGCTGTGTTCGGAGGAAGAAGACGGATGAGGACCACCCCAAGAACACCATCCCTACTGTGAAGCATGGGGTTGGAAACATCATGCTTTGGGGGTCTTTTCTGCCCAGGGGACAGGACGACTGCTCTGTATTAAGGAGAGAATGAATGGGGCCATGGATTGTGAGATTTTGGGTAACGACCTCCTTCCCTCAGTCAGAGCATTGAAGATAGGGCGTGGCAGGGTCTTCCAACATGGCGTTGACCTGAAGCACACAGTCAGGAGAACCAAGGTGTGGCTCTGTAAGAAGCATATCCAGGTTCTGGAGTGGAGCCAGTCTCCAGACCTAAATCCCTGCTGCAGTGTGTGCAAACTCACAGGAAACCTTTGACCTCTGTCACTGTAAACAAAGGCTTCTGTACTGAACATCAACATGGATTTTCACACTTATTTGCAGCAATAACAAACAAATAAATTATTTAAAAATCATACAATGTGATTTTTAGATTCTCTCACAGTGGAAATGCACCTACGACGGACATTTCAGACCATGTAAATCCATCCAGAAAATGGGTGCAGAGGTTTTGGGTCCTGACGATATGGCCAGAGTAGATGTTGGGGATGTTGGGGGCTTAAGACGGACACAAACTGCTCACAATAGTTTTCTTCACACATTTATGGCATGTTTGTAGAGCCAAACCCAAACAAATGATAAAAATCAACATTTGTGTCATCACTTTGGAGATTTGTACTGGAACTGTATAAATCCTGCACTTTCCATTGATTTTGGCTTCTGCGTAAAACCCTTGAATCGTGTGTCGTTTCGTTGTGTTTTATAAAGATGTGGACTTTCCAGGCAGATTTATAGTTTACAATAAGTCAATGAAAAACTAAAGCAGTTGAATATTTGGACCCCTGAAATCTTTCCCACGTGACCATGCGTTTACACTGCAGTTGTGTGTTTGACCACCAGGGGTCATCATCCTCAAAGTCCTGGCTTAGACCTGACAGAGGATCAGATTAGTCCTTTGTTCTGTTCATATTTTGTTTAATATAAAAAAGAATTAATATAAAAAATAAAGAAAAATAAATGACATAAAGCCACCAAATTATTCTGAATTATTTAGATTTATTTGACTCGTTTTTGCTGGTTTCACTGTTTTAGTAACATTAAATGAAGCTCTTATTGAGCAGCACCATGGAAACGGGTTTGTTTATAAAATGTCTCATAGAAATGAAGGTGTCTTAAAGCGGTGTTTGAAGTGTAATAAACGCATGACTTCGTTCATAACTTTGTGTTGACTTTCATGGTGCGACGTCTCTCTCGCTCCAGCAGATGGCGCTCTCTTCCTCATGGTTCAGTCTCTGATCAGCACAAATCCTCCTCAGAGCGTTTTCACTCACATCATTGAGAACAATACTGAGGTCTAGTTTTAGTCCTATTAGTCCTGGTTTAGTCCTGGTTTAGTCCTGGTTTAGTCCTGGTTTAGTCCCTGGTTTAGTCCTGGTTTAGTCCTGGTTTAGTCCTGTTTTAGTCCTGGTTTAGACCTGGTTTAGACCTGGTTTTAGACGTTTACCTGGTTTAGTCCTGCTTTAGACCTGGTTTAGTCCTGGTTTAGACCTGGTTTAGACCTGGTTTAGTCTGGTTTAGCCTGGTTTAGCCTGGTTTAGTCCTGGTTTAGTCCTGGTTTAGACCTGTTTAGTCCTGGTTTAGACCTGTTTAGTCCTGTTTAGTCCCTGTTTAGTCCTGTTTAGTCCTGTTTAGTCCTGGTTTAGTCCTGTTTAGTCCTGTTTAGTCCTGTTTAGTCCTGGTTTAGTCCTGTTTTAGTCCTGTTTAGTCCTGCTTTAGTCCTGTTTAGTCCTGTTTAGTCCTGTTTAGTTTTTAGTCCTGTTTAGTCCTGTTTAGTCCTGTTTAGTCCTGTTTAGTCCTGTTTAGTCCTGTTTAGTCCTGTTAGTCCTGTTTAGTCCTGTTTAGTCCTGTTTAGTCCTGTTTAGTCCTGTTTAGTCCTCTGTTTAGTCCTGGTTTAGTCCTGTTTAGTTGAGTCCTGTTTAGTCCTGTTTAGTCCTGTTTAGTCCTGTTTAGTCCTTTTAGTCCTGTTTAGTCCTGTTTAGTCCTGTTTAGTCCTGTTTAGTCTGTTTAGTTTTAGTCCTGTTTAGTCCTGTTTAGTCCTGTTTAGTCCTGGTTTAGTCCTGTTTAGACCTGGTTTAGTCCTGGTTTAGTCCTGGTTTAGTCCTGTTTAGTCCTGTTTAGTCCTGTTTTAGTCCTGCTTTAGTCCTGTTTAGTCCTGTTAGTCCTGTTTAGTCCTGTTTAGTCCTGTTTAGTCCTGTTGTGGTGAGTCAGAGAAAGGCAGTAAAAAGAGCAAGATTTTAAGACTGGAAAAAAAACAAAGACAAAGGTCATTTTCAGTTGGAAATAAAAACTCATAAAAAAGAACTTTTTACTGCAGGTTTTTTCTCTATTTTATTTATTTGCACAGTTCATACCATGAGTTCACACACTGGATTATAAATGAAGAGGGACTTCTGTAAAACCCTCTGCAAAAGATCTCGAAAGAACTCAAAAGAACCCAAGAGAACTCAAGAGAACTCAAGAGAACTCAAGAGAACTCAAGAGAACTCAAGAGAACTCAAGAGAGAACTCAAGATGTGGAAGTCTTCTCAGATGTTGAAGTCTTCTCAGATGTTGAAGTCTTCTCAGATGTGGAAGTCTTCTCAGATGATGAAGTCTTCTCAGATGTTTCAGTCTTCTCAGATGTTTCAGTCTTCTCAGATGTTTCAGTCTTCTCAGATGTTGAAGTCTTCTCAGATGTTGAAGTCTTCTCAGATGTTTCAGTCTTCTCAGATGTTGAAGTCTTCTCAGATGTTGAAGTCTTCTCAGATGTTGAAGTCTTCTCAGATGTTGAAGTCTTCTCAGATGTTTCAGTCTTCTCAGATGTTTCAAGTCTTCTCAGATGTTGAAGTCTTCTCAGATGTTTGAAGTCTTCTCAGATGTTTCAGTCTTCTCAGATGTTAAAGTCTTCTCAGATGTTGAAGTTTCTCAGATGTTGATGTTTGAAGTCTTCTCAGATGTTTCAGTCCTCTCAGATGTTAAAGTCTTCTCAGATGTTGAAGTCTTCTCAGATGTTGAAGTCTTCTCAGATGTTGAAGTCTTCTCAGATGTGGAAGTCTTCTCAGATGTGGAAGTCTTCTCAGATGTTGAAGTCTTCTCAGATGTGGAAGTCTTCTCAGATGTGGAAGTCTTCTCAGATGTTGAAGTCTTCTCAGATGTGGAAGTCTTCTCAGATGTTGAAGTCTTCTCAGATGAAGACCGTTAGACTCTTGTAAAAAACAGGAGGATCTAAAAATAGCCGCGCTCTGTATGACTCACTGTTCACTGGGATATAAATACATGCATGTGCTTATGTAAAGAGAGACCAGGGGAAGACCAGACGGAGTCCTGGTTTAGACCTGGTTTAGGCCTTGTTTAGTCCTGGTTTAGTCCTGGTTTAGTCCTGGTTTAGTCCTGGTTTAGTCCTGGTTGGTTCAGTCCTGGTTTAGTCCTTGTTTAGACCTTGTTTAGTCCTGGTTCAGTCCTGGTTTAGTCCTGGTTTGGTCCTGGTTTAGCCCTGGTTTAGCTCTGGGACAGTCTTGGTTCAGTTCTTGGTCTAGTCCTGCAGTGGTCCTTGGTTTGGACCTGGTTTTGAGCTGATTCAGACTTTGGTTTAACACAGTTTGCACTTGTTTTTTCCAAAAGAGGATCAACCAACTTTAATCTTAGGCTTTGTTCACACTTGCACCGTCACGGCAAAACCAGGTATAGAACCAGAACCAGGACTAAACATGGACTTGAACCAGGTCCACATCAGGATTAAAATGGGATTAATTTAAAACCAAATCACAAGTTTTAATGTACTTTTATCGTCTCCTTTGTGACCAGGTCAGATGTAAGTTTTGGACCAGCTTTCGGCCTGTCAAAACCAGGTTAAACCTAATTTAATCTTACTTTGGACCAGGTTCAGACCTGGTTCAGACCTGGTTCAGACCTAGTTCAGACCTGGTTCAGACCTGGTCCAGCCTCACACACACAGACAGTTACATAAGGATGGAGTGGGAGGAATCTGCTGCAGCCAGAAAGCATCAACATCAACCACTGAGTTAGAGGTTTAGACCTGGTTTTGACCTGGTTTAGTCCTGGTTTAGACCTGGTTTAGTCCTGGTTTAGACCTGGTTTAGACCTGGTTTAACCTGGTTTACCTGGTTTAGTCCTGGTTTAGACCTGGTTTGGACTGGTTTGGACTGGTTTGGACCTGGTTTAGACCTGGTTTAGTCCTGGTTTAGTCCTAGTTTAGACTTGGTTCAGACCAGGTTCAGACCTGGTTTAGACCTGGTTTAAACCTGGTTTAGACCTGGTTTAGACCAGTAGTTCTCAACCTTTTTCATCCACTGACCCCTATTTTACCCATTGATATGCTGAAGACCCCAACCTTCCCTAACCCTTGATGACTTATGATGAAGAGTAGATTTTGATTCTGGTTGAAAAAGACGGAACAAAAGAGTCTCGTTTATAAAATGAACCTTCATCAAAATTCACACAATCGAGTTTGAACCTCTTTTCTAAAAACCCTTGGGGACCCCCTGAAAGTGTTTGGGGACCCTAAGGATGGGAATAACTGGTTTAGTCCTGGTTCACACCTGGTTCACTCCTGGTTCACACCTGGTTCACTCCTGGTTCACACCTGGTTCAGACTTGGTTCAGACCTGGTTCGGACCTGGTTCGGACCTGGTTCGGACTTGGTTCGGACTTGGTTCGGACCTGGTTCGGACCTGGTTCGGACCTGGTTCGGACATACATAAACATAGCTAAAAATAGCATTGACTTATAATAATTGAATAAAGTTTAAGGTGATATTCTGCACTTTTGTCGACTCTCACGTTTAAAAAGACAAATTGTGACACAAGGAGGAGGAGGAAGTGAAGGAGGAGTGAAGGAGGAGTGAAGAGAGGAGTGAAGGAAAGGAGGAGTGAAGGAGGAGTGAAAGAGGAGTGAAGGAGGAATGAAAGAGGAGTGAAGGAGGAGTGAAAGAGGAGTGAAGGAGGAGTGAAAGGAGGAGTGAAGGAGTGAATGAAAGAGGATGAAGAGGAGTGAAGAGAGGAAGAAGGAGTGAAGGAGGAGTGAAGGAGGAGTGAAGGAGGAGTGAAGGAGGAGTGAAGGAGGAGAGTGAAGAGGAGTGAAGGAGGAGTGAAAGAGAGTGAAGGAGGAGTGAAAGGAGTGAAGGAGGAGTGAAGGAGGAATGAAAGAGGAGTGAAGGAGGAGTGAAGAGGAGTGAAGGAGGAGGAAAGGAGGATGAAAGAGGAGTGAAGGAGGAGTGGAAAGTGAAAGGAGGAGTGAGGAGTGAAAGAGGAGTGAAGGAGGAATGAAAGAGGAAAGTGAAGGAGGAGTGAGGAGGAGTGAAAGAAGGAGTGAAGGAGAGTGAAAGAGGAGTGAAGGAGTGAAGGAGGAGTGAAGGAGGGGTGAAAGGAGGAGTGAAGGAGTGAAAGTGAAAAGAGGAGTGAAAGAGGAGTGAAAGAGGAGTGAAGGAGGGGTGAAGGAGTGAAGGAGGAAGTGAAAGAGGAGTGAAGAGGAGTGAAGGAGGAGTGAAGGAGGAGTGAGGAGGGGTGAAGGAGGAGTGAAGGAGGAGTGAAAGAGGAGTGAAGGAGGGGTGAAGGAAGAGTGAAGGAGGAGTGAAGACAGAAGTGAAGGAGGAGTGAAAAGGAGTGAAGGAGTGAAGAGGAGTGACGGAGGAGTGAAAGAGAGTGAAAGACTGAAAGGAGTGAAGGAGGAGTGAAGGGAGTGAAGGAGTGAGAAGTGAAGGGGTAGTGAAGAGTGAAGGAGTGAAAAGAGGAGTGAAGAGGATGAAGGAGGGGTGAAGGAGGAGTGAAGGAGGAGTGAAAGAGGAGTGAAGGAGGGGTGAAGGAAGAGTGAAGGAGGAGTGAAAGAGGAGTGACGGAGGAGTGAAAGAGGAGTGAAAGACTGAAAGGAGTGAAGGAGTGAAAGAGGAGTGGAAGGAGGGGTGAAGGAAGAGTGAAGAGTGAGAGGAGTGAAGGAGTGAAAGAGGAGTGAAGGAGGAGTGATAGAGTGAAGGAGGTGAGGAGGGGTGAAGAGTGAGGAGGATGAAGGAGGAGTGAAAGAGGAGTGAAGGAGGGAAAGAGGAGTGAAAGAGGAGTGAAAGAGGAGTGAAGGAGGAGTGAAGGAGGAGTGAAAGAGGAGTGAAGGAGTGAAAGAGGAGAGAGTGAAAGAGAAGTGAAAGAGGGTGAGGAGTGAAAGGGGTGAAGGAGGAGTGAAGGAGGGGTGAAGGAGGAGTGAAGGAGGAGTGAAAGAGAAGTGAAGGAGGAGTGACAGACTGAAAGGAGTGAAGGAGTGAAAGAGGAGTGAAGGAGTGAAGAGGAGTGAAGGAGGAGTGAAAGAAGGAGTGAAGGAGACTGAAAGGAGTGAAGGAGGAGTGAAAGAGGAGTGAAGGAGTGAAGGAGGAGTGAAGGAGGAGTGAAGGAGGAGTGAAGGGGAGTGAAGGAGTGAAGGAGGAGTGAAAGAGGGGTGAAGGAGTGAAAGAGGAGTGAAGGAGTGAAGGAGGAGTGAAGGAGGAGTGAAGAGAGTGAAGGAGGAGTGAAGAGGAGTGAAGGAGTGAAAGAGAGTGAAGGAGTGAAGGAGGTGAAGGAGGGGTGAAGGAAGAGTGAAGGAGGAGTGAAGGGAGGAAGGAGTGAAAGGAGTGAAGGAGGAGTGAAGGAGGAGTGAAGGAGGAGTGAAGGAGTGAAGAGAGTGAAGGAGAGTGATGAAGGAGTGAAGGAGGAGTGAAGGAGGAGTGAAGGAGTGAAGGAGGAGTGAAAGAGGAGTGAAGGAGTGAAAGGAGTGAGTGAAGGAGTGAAGGAGGAGGAGTGAAGGAGGGGTGAAGGAAGAGTGAAGGAGGAGTGAAGGAGGAGTGAAGGAGTGAAAGAGGAGTGAAGGAGGAGTGATAGAGTGAAGGAGGAGTGAAGGAGAGTGAAGGAGGAGTGAAGGAGGAGTGAAAGAGGATGAAAGAGGATGAAAGAGGAGTGAAGGAGGAGTGAAGGAGGAGTGAAGGAGTGAAAGAGGAGTGAAGGAGGAGTGATAGAGTGAAGGAGGAGTGAAGGAAGAGTGAAAGAGGAAGTGAAAGAGGAGTGAAGGAGGAGTGTTTGTCATGGAAACATCCTCAGTTATGTAACACACTTGACTGCGGCGTAAACAAAGAGTGTCCGCCAGAGGTCGCTCTTTCACCATGCAACGAGAAAAAGTCGAGTCCAAGTCCAAATCGAGTCCAGGTCGAGTCTAGGTCGAGTCCAGGTCGAGTCGGTCGAGTCCAGTCGATCCAGGTCGAGTCCAGAGTCAAGTCAAATCGAGTCAAGTCGAGTCCAGGTCGAGTCAAGTCGAGTCCAAGTCGAGTCCAGTCCAGGTCGAGTCCAGGTCGAGTCCAAGTCGTCGTCCAGGTCGAGTCCAGTCGAAGTCCAAGTTCCAGGTCGAGTCCATCGAGTTCCAAATCGAGTCCAGGTCGAGTCCAGGTCGAGTCCAGGTCGAGTCCAGGTCGAGTCCAAGTCCAAATCGAGTCCAGGTCGAGTCCAGGTCGAGTCCAAGTCGAGTCCAGGTCGAGTCCAAGTCGAGTCCAAGTCGAGTCCAGCTCATTTAAGAAGAATTGTCTTATCATTTCACAAACGTTCAGAGGTCGTAATGTTTTAGTTTAAGATTCTTAAAGTCGGACTTGTGTTTTATTACTTGAGTCTCTTATTTTAGTTTATTCTTTGGCTAAAAAGTTACGTACTGGGTCTTTAGGTGGTCCGTTTGTTTACCTGACTGTTTGGACCGCTCACTTCTGGTCTTCTTCAGAGTCTCACGTGATCTTCAGCTCGTTTACACTGATTAAAGCCGGACAACAGCGCCCCCTGCCGTCTCCCACTCCTTCAGGACGTACTGCAGGTGCGCCAGAGTAAAAAGACCCCCGGTTTATCGTCCAACAGGCACGTTTCTAAACCTCGCTGGAGTCGTGATCGGGTCTTGGCGGTCGGCGCTAAGAACTCGACTCAATAAAACCAACTTTAAATAAACGTATGACCCCCGCAACCGTTTAATTCATTTGCCTTTGGGGGACAGAAGAGTGAATGAATGAATGAGTCTCTTCTAAACCCGGTCACGGTCCAGAAGAAGTGATCAAAGGAAGAACACGAGAACCGAGAACCTTTAGGAAACACTCACTGTCGGCACAAGAGGCTTTATTGTCGGTTCGAGTTCGCCTGAAACCACGTGCGGCCATTTTTATAGTTTCTAATATTGGGGCAAACGAAACAGGAAGTCCCCGTCGTCAGCGCGATCCCACCGCGACGAGCAGAAGACGCAAAAGTCCGAGACGAGAGAACAAAGACGGTTTTCAGAGAGAACGAGCGGACCGTGAAGGGAAGAGTCACGGACGGGGCGTGAAATCAGGGCCGGAATGTTCCATAGTATGACATGAATGCAAGACGGATGCGTTTAATGCCACGCGGAGGAACATTCCGGAAAAGTTACACGAGAAATATCCGTAAAATTGACCGTTTTTTTAAGCTTTGAGACGTTTTTTCTGCAGTTGTGTTTACGAGCTCCTCTTCTCTGAGCCTCACAAAAACACTTACAATCGCACACATTTGTCAAAGGCAGAGATGTGGAGGTCAACAAAAATAAACAAAAGTAAACAACAACAAAACGTTCCAAACTTTAGAGAGAATTCCAAGCAAAAAAAAAAGCTTTTCTTAAAACAAAGTACTTTTTGTGTGTTTTATTTTAGATCTTTTTGAGATTGTTGTGTTTTTAGCTTATGAGATTTATATAAGCCTCTTCTTTTACTCCACTGGCGGATAACGGCTTTTTTCGCTGTGGGGCAAGCTAGCTTTTGTAATTCCCTCTGCGGCCAGTAGATGGAGCGCTAACACAACTCCGGACGACGGCTAGAAAGGAACGACGGTTTGACGTTCTAAAACTTGACGAAGCAAAAGAACGAGAGCGAGTTTAAAGAATGTGACGTTGAAGAGCCGCGTCAGAGCCGAGTTCATAAATATTACAGAGGCACTTTAGTTACGTAAAGGGTTCAGAGCGGGACGTTTCCATGGAGCTATTCTGAGCCGAGAGCCACAGAGAGGGGCCCGAAAGACCTGAGAGGGGCCCGAAAGACCTGAGAGGGGCCCGAAAGACCTGAGAGAGGGGCCGGAACACTGAGAGAGGGGCCTGAGACGAAAGAGAGAGGGGCCTGAGAGAGGGGCGAACACTGAGAGAGGTCACCGAAAGACCGAGAGAGGGCCGGAACACTGAGAGAGGCCCGAAAGACAGAGAGAGGGCCCGAAAGACAGAGAAAGAGTCCCGAAAGACCTGGAGAGGGGCCGGAACACTGAGCAGAGAGGGGCCGAAAAGACCGAGAGGGCCGAACACTGAGAAGGGCCCGAAAAGACACGAGAGGGGCCGAAAGACCTGAGAGGGCCGAACACGATAGAAGGGCCCGAAAACCTGAAGATGGGTCTAAAACACAGAAAGAGCACCATAACCACAGGCCACGATAGCGCCCATTGCTGTAAGACTTTCAGGACAGTATCCAGATTATGAAGAGTTAAAAAGACCCCTCGTCCCTGTTTCATGGGGAGTGTACGAGCCGGGCCACAAAGAGACAGTTGGCCCGGGCCCCCTATCTGGGCCCAGATCTGACTCCTGGGAACACTCTGGGTTCTGTCTCGGCTCGCTTGCCCTCTTCAGGCTCCTCGTGGGTTGGGTTTCAGGGTCGGGCCTTCACGCTGAGAGTTGTGTTTGCTGTCCAGAGCCGATCCACTGTACAGCTTCTCGTGTTCTGTGAGTAGAGTCCACAGTTCTCTGATGCGTCTGGAGTAGAGTTCCACGTCTTCTGGTGGTTCTGGAGGTAGAGTTCTACATTCTCTGCGGCGTTCTGGAGTAGAGTTCCACAGTTCTTCTGGCGGTTTACAGTTCTCTGGCGGTTTCTGAGTAGAGTTCTACATTTCTCTGGCGTTCCTACAGTTCTCTGGGCGTTCTGGAGTAGATTCCACAGTTCTCTGGTGCTTCTGGAGTAGATTCCACAGTTCTCTGATGGTTCTGGAGTAGAGTTCCGACATTCTCTGTGGTTCTTGAGTTAGAGTTCCACAGTTCTCTTGTTGCTGGAGTAGAGTTCCACAGTTCCTCTGGTGGTTCTGGAGTAGAGTTCCACAGTTCTCTGGTGGTTCTGGAGTAGAGTTCTACATTCTCTTGCGTCGGTTCTACATTCTCTGCCGTTCTGGAGTTTTAGATTCCACAGTTCTCTGGTGTTCTGGATAGAACTCCACAGTTCTCTTGATGGTCTGGATAGAGTCCACAGTTCTCTGGTGTTCTGAGTAGAGTTCTACAGTTCTCTGGCGGTTCTTACAGTTCTCTGTGGTCTGGAGTAGAGTTCTACAGTTTCTCTGGCGGTTCTATAGTTCTCTGCCGTTCTGAGTAGATTCAACAGTTCTCTGGGTGTTCTGGAGTAGAGTCCAAGTTCTCTGATGTTCTGGCAGTTAGAGTTCCACAGTTCTCTGTGGTTCTGGAGTAGAGTTCTACAGTCTCTGGCAGGTTCTGAACAGTAGAGATTCTACAGTTCTCTGGCGCGTTCTACAGTTCTCAGGCGGTTCTGGAGTAGAGTTCCTACAGTTTTCTGGCGATTCTAAAGTAGATTCTACAGTTCTCTGCGGTTCGGCAGTAGAAGTATCCACAGTTCTCTGGTTTCTGGAGTAGAGTTCAGCAGTTCTCTGGCGGTTATGAGTAGAGTTCCACAGTTCTCTGGCCGCGTCTACAGTTCTCTGCCGGTTCTGATAGAGTCCCACAGTTCTCTGGTGTCTGGAGTAGAGTTCACAGTTCTTTCTGAATGGTTCCTGGAGTAGAGTTCCAGCAGTTCTCTGGTGGTTCTGGAGTGAGGTATCCAAGTTTCTCTGTGGTTCTGAGTAGAGCTACAGTTCTCTGCGGGTTCTAATTTTCTGGTGGTTCTGGAGAGAGTTTCTACATTCTCTGGTGTTCTGGAGTTAGAGTCCACAGTTCTCTGTGGTTGGAGTAGAGTTCCACAGTTCT